>JAHWFP010047497.1:51199-75229 GCA_023313725.1 Lithobius niger | reverse complement strand
CATTATTATTTTTCCCCAAGTACCTGAAATGTGCCCAACTATGCTTCGAGATATAAGGCACTGACGCTATGGCGTCGTGCCACAATGGTTTACAACCTCGACAACTGAATCGATGTGATGTTTGCTGTGATGTTTGTTGCCTAACTTAAATAATAAATAAATAAATAAATATTCGTTGCAGGAGCAAAAGGACTAACAAGGGCAGAATAGCCGCTAACTGTTAGACTAAAAAAGATAAAGAGCCTGACCAGATTACGTCAATTGTCAATAAAAAGTTGATGCAATAAAATAGGAAAAATAGATTGATGCAGTGACTGCTAGCCATCACATTCATGTCCAGTGCGAAGAAAAATAAAATCAATGGCTGCCACAAAATTGAGGCCTCTTGAGGAAGCTAGTCAGATCCATATTGTTTAGATGGCGCTTGAATGCAAGTACTGTTGGCGCCATAACCATCTGCTCCTCCAGTGAATTCCAGACTGGGACCACCCTTACGGCAAAGAAATTTCTGCGGCAAGTCAGTCGTTTCTTAGGTACGCTCAGTTTTAGGCTATGACCTCTCGTCCAATTTACAGTGCTGAGCTCAAATAAAGGGAGATCGACCGAAAGCAGACCTCGCAGTATCTTGAAAGTCAGTAAAAGATCGGCCTTTAAGCCGTGCAACTCCAGTGAGTCAATACCCAGTGCTTTGGGCCGTAAATAATAAGGCAAATGTTTCGTTCCTGGTAGTGACTTTGTAAACCTGCGCTGAACCGATTCCAGATGTTCAATATCCCGCAGAAGGTGTGGAGGCCAAACCGTGTTCGTGTACTCCAAAAGAGATCTAACATAAACTTTAAAAGCACGCAGTTTTGTTTCAGTGCAGCCCGAAGTAAATATCCGCTGAATCAACCCCAAATGACGACTTGCATTCGCTGTAATATGTGCACATTAAGTCGATGATTTTAAGCTTGAATCGAACCAGACACCCAGATCTTTTACCAAATTAACACCTAGCATGCTGATGCCCTCTATATCATAAATGTACTTGGCGCGACACACTATCGTGTGTTTAGATTACGGGGCCCTGCTCCGAAGCCTCATACCCCAAACAAGAACTACAAACAATGACTATTATGAGCCGGGTAATGAGCCGCCTTTTTGCAGCAACAGTGTATTCTGACAGTTAAGTATTGGAACGATGCGCGTATAACACTTAAGCATGTTATGATAGACTGTTGGATGACAATACTGACAATATTGTTGGATGTAAGAATGATTACAACAAAAATTTGCATTTACGCGTCATTTCACAACCAAGTGCTTCTAGCTACAACCCCCATTTTAGAAAAAAGCACTTACCCGTACTACTCGTTACCTGTGTGTCAAATTTGAGACATGTGAAGTTGAAATTTCCCTAACGAGCTGTAGACGTGTCTTTATACCCTATGATAATTAACATGAGAGCCTTGTCCTTAGCTAGCCAGTAACACAAATCAACGTTATTGAGTGTACTTTTTCTCCATAAAAGAGACGTTCCCACACTTTATTGTTGAAGTTTTTTTCGTTATTGGACCCAAGACACTTGATTCCAATGACTTTCAAAGATTTCTACCGCATGGGGAATTTACACAAGTATGCTGAAATCAGGTATCTATACACATGCTAGGGTTCCGCGCCAAGTTAGGTAACAAACATCACAACAAACACCACAACAATTCAATTGTCGAGGTTGTTAACCATTGTAGCGCGACGCCATAGCGTAAGTGTCTAATATCCTCAAACTAGTTGGGCACATTTCAGGCACTTGGATAAAAATAATAATGCAGTACAAAAGGTTAAATTGTGTTGAAATCGAGAGCAATTACTCACCTGACCAAAATTAACTTGTGTAGGAATGCCAGCTAAGCTGCTTTCAATGCAAAATCTGACCCTCATCCCCATGTTAAATCCCATAGGGTGATTATTCATCGATACCGAGATAACGGGAAGGCTTCCAGCTATGAAACTGGACGAATGGGTGCAGTACAATACGAACTGCGTACCTTTTATGGATTGGAGCCTGGGGCCATAACGGGGATGGTGTGGGAGGGCGCGTAAGTACGAAAATATTGTTATAACCATTGTTAGTGTTGTCGGCAATGTATCTCATTGGACGGCCAAAGTTCAGACAATGACAACGTGTATAGTGACGTGCGTGACTAAGCATACACTAGTGCATCACGATAAATCTAAATAACGTTGCCAAAGAAATTGTATTCACGTCCAATTCACGAAAATAAACAAACTCTAAAAATAAAGCAGTATAAACAAAGCTGTACTTAAGAACTGTACTTAAGAACACTCTTGAGACGTGGGTTAAACCGATTATTAAAGATAAGAGAGGGAACGTGGAGGACTTTAATAACTATAGGGGCATCTCCTTATCTAGTGTTTGGGCTAAAATTATTGATACGTTAATTCTAAAGAAGCTTAGTAGAATTTATGAAACAAATTGTTGTCAGTTTGGCTTTAAGAAGGGTTTGTCCACAAAAATGCCAGTCCAGGTGTTGATGGAAGTTAGAAATAAATTTTGTAAAAAGGGGGAGTTTGTTCTGTAGTTTTGTGGATATTTCAAAAGCATTTGACAGATTAGACTATGAAAAAATTTGGGGAAAATTACTAGAAATAAATTGTGGCACTAATATTATTACCATGATTAAGGAACAGTACGAAAATCAAAGTAAAAAGGTTATTTGGAATGGAGAAGCCTCCGCGTCTTTTAAGGTTGAACTTGGTGTTAGACAGGGTAGTCCGTTGTCCCCTTTCCTGTTTGCGCTGGTCATGGATGACATTTCAGTGAAAATTCAGAATCTTAACATGGGATGCGAGGTTAATGGTAGAATTATTAATATTTTAATTTATGCAGATGGTATTGTTGTAATTGGGCCAACAAGACATGCAATTCAAAAAATTCTGGAGTTTTTATGTGCAGAATTGAAGGAATGTGGGCTGGAAATGAATAAAAAGAAAACTGTGGCTATGGAAATTAGGAGACATTTTACAAGGTACGAACGAAAAAATTAAACTGTAGAAGGGAGCGAGATTCAGTGGGTAAAAGAATACACTTTTTTGGTTGTAACTCTACAAAGTGACTTTAAATGGGACAAACAGTTTAAAAGAGTCGGGGACAAAATGAATAAACTTGGCAACATCATTTTACAACAAGTTGGGAGTGTCGTTGGAAAGGAGGAGAGAGTATATTTGCTGGAAACCTGTGCTTTTGATCTGTATGGAATTGAATTTTGTTGTGGAATACAGAAAAAAACAATTTAATGCAGTGGAGAAATCTTATCACTGGCTCATAAAAAGAGCATTGGGAAATAATAAGTTTATGGGGAACCATATCGCTTGTGCAGAAAGTTCTCTTTTAACTTGGGAATTGGTTATTAAATGGAAGGAATTCATTTTGTGGGAAAATATTATTAATAGTGAAAATGCGTTGATAAAATCATTGTTTGGTAATAAAAAGTGGCAGACAGAGTTAGGCAAAAGAATCAAAGATAGTATAATGGAATACGGCAAAGAAATTAAGAAAGCAAATGACCTAAAAAGGAATTTAGGCTATGGCTGTGTTGAAAGAGATTGATAGGGAGAAAAAAGAAAATGACTGAATATGCAATGATTGAAATATTTTTTTTTTGTACATAACTTTATTTGTACCAAGTTGTACTTTGAAATAAATAATAATAATAATAATAATAATAATAATAATAATAATAAAGCCACAAACTGGTAAAGAGGCCACTAAGTTGAGAGTGGTTCCGCCCTTCAAAGGACTGATATCAACACACCAAAACTAACTAAATAAAACCAATTACAACAAAAATGAAACCAAACCGAAAACCTATAAAGAGGTGACTGAGTTGAGAATGGTTCGGCCTCAAGGGAAAAGGTAGTAGCAAATTGTTGAGAACCAATTTCTTGTTGACGTGGCACTTTATTACACATCTGCGCGGTAGTGGAGTGGAGTCCAATACACAATTTAAAAAAAAAAAGGACTGATATCATATCAAAAACCAAAATTGGTAAAAGGGGCCGCCAAGTTCCGAATGGTTCGGACCTTCAAAGCAGTGATATCAACACACCAAAACATTCGCCAATTTAATCGCACCGAATAATACTTTGGACGTTAAATGAAAACTTGAACATTGCTACCCAAGTAGCAATGTTCTAGTTTTCATTTAACCTTCGAACTATTACGCAGTGCGATTGAAAAAAAAACAACCTCCTATGTGATTTTTTCTCCTAAAAAAAGTGTGAACTTTGAAGATATGAAAGTAGTTTTCCACTACGGAGCATGTGATCAAATCGATGTCTGCAGTTGTCCTGATATTACTAGGTCGTACACCATTAAGTATCTGGGGTTACATTTTGACCAACACCTTAGGTGGACCTTCCACATTGACTATACTTAGTAAAAAAACTAAGAAAGGTCTTGCATTTTTTTTATTACCTGCGTAGGGTGACTGCTCGCAATACTATCGTTATTTACTATGCCTTAGTCCACAGTATTCTACAGTATGGCATTTCTTGTTGGGGAGGCTTGTGTTTCACTAATTTGCAGCCCCTTCTTTCTATGTAAAAGAAAATCGTTAAGGTTCTAACCATGTGCAACAGCAGATCACGCTCGATGCCACTGTTTCGAGGATTGAATATTCTTCCTCTGAGATGTATGTACATTCACAAAATTATTTGCTTGTACTAAAGTCAAAGACGATTTACGCCAGTTGGATGCCTTCATAGCACACGTGCTGTGAATGAGCAAAAGGTTATGTTTCCAAAAACAAAGACTAAGTCTGCTCATAAGGTCCTCTCCTACGTTGCTCCTAAAGTGTTTAACCAGGTTCCTTTTGCCATTCGCGACGAAACGAACAATCGTAAATTTAGCAAAGAGCTTCGTTCATGGTTACTATAACCAATGACGATGTTGAAGGACTTACTATTACCATGAAATAGTTTGTTATTATTTTAGTCCATTGAAACAGCAATTGGTTATTTTATTAACTAGTCATTGTCACTTCCATTGGGTTTGTTTTCATTTTGCTTTTTTTTTATATATACTTTTTCGCAGTACATATTTTAATACATTTGGTTATAAAAGTTGATTTTGTCATTGTCCCGCGCTCGAGTTTCCTCTCAAGCGGGACCATTGTTCCTGTGGATTGCTGTAAATTTGTATTATAGTTTCACCCATAACCTTTTTGTACAGCGTTTTGACCACTTGGAGCAATAAACTTCACTCCACTTCACTTCACTTCACTTGGCGAATATTTTGGTGTGTTGATATCACCTCTTTGAAGGGCCGAACCATTCGGAACTTGGCGGCCCCTTTTACCAGTTTTGGCTTTTGATATGATAAGGTCGTTAAGACACAGTCTGCTTGTGGCCGCCTTTCCTCTTGGCGGCGACGTCTAGATCTAGTGTAGGCCATGCGCTTCCCTCTGTCTGATAACGAGACATCCTTGGCGGTTACGGCAGGCGCTGGTTCAGGCTGTGTAACGTAGAGATGAGCTATTACTAGGTTGTGTGTGAGAACCAAATTATTGTATGGAGACCAAATATGATTGCCTAATAATAAGTAGTGATAAGATCCCTCGCGGACGCAACAGTAGGTTATCAGCTCAGCCATTCCTTGACATTGTGTACATTATTGTCCATTCCAGGAGTCAAATAGTGTTCCCTAGTAAATCCCGAAGTGGATGCGACGATATTCTGCTTACTAACACCGTGAATCAACAGTAACAACGATACACAAACCGGCAATTTACACTGGTGTCAGAACGTTTCAAACCACTCCCGTTTACGTTTTGTCCCGAGATCGAATCCCGCCGTGCATTACTTTTTTACCATTAACTTCGCGAATCCTGTAAAGTGCGAGCGCACAGCCATCGTGCAACCGTCTCGACGCCGGTAAATTAATACAGAGTGATGGGTGAAAGAGAAAGTAACGCTTAGGGACGCAAACTCCGACTTTTTTTTCTGTTAACAGCACGGTTTCGATGCTCGGAAAGAGAAATCGCCGTAACTTAACGTAAAAGCAATTAACGTAAAGTTGTTTAAAAGTTGGTGTTCGCATAGTTTGTAATGTGGGTGAATTGAAACGATAGAAAAAAATTGCAAATTTGGGTAAAGCTTTAGTTTACGAGAGAAAACGTGTTGTATGCACTGACCCCCGAGACCTCGAGTTTTTTCACTATGGATTTTTAGCAGTTGAATAATTATTAATGCTTGAAAATGGTACAAATGTTAAATGTTTTAATTTGGTAAATTTCGGAAACGGATGCTCGTGACAATTTCGTGCTTCGTATCCGCTGTTAAACTAATCTAACCCTTACTTAAGGGTAATATGTAAAAAATAATGAAGTAAAACGTGACTTTTTCTGATTTTTCATAGGGGGTTAGCGCCCCCGCGCACACGGTAACCAAGTCGCTGCGGCCAATGAGAATGCTTACGGTATATGTAGCAACACGTAGTTGGCCGCGGCGGCCAGACAGTTACGACGGCCAGTGGCATCCCGAGCGGCGTGCAGGCGACTACAGAGCGACCATACTTGCTCCGTGTTCATTTTTCACCACGTAATCGAGAATCATCAATGAAAAATGGACGTGGCCCGCGCGGCACGTCATCGTGTTTTTTGGCCGCGACGACCACTAGCCACACGACCTGGCCGCCCAGTGCGCGGGAACCCTTAAGGCAGTTTAAGTAGACGCACACCGGAAATGTTACTGTAACCCACAACAGGGTACGATAAAGCAGTTATGCAATTTGCAAGCCAAACTTTATGGACAAAAATTTATTTGCAGTAGCCTACAATTTTGTTTTCACTCCTCCCCTTCTACTGCCTCCCCACCCCCTGTATCCGTCTATCCGAAACGCAACTAACAATACCAGCGGGAAAAGTTTAACCTTATTCCAAGGCTTAACTGTCAAAATAACCCCTTGATAATTTTGGTTAAGAAAACAATCTTCCCCCTTCCCTCACTGAACATGAATTTCCGAAGATAAGGCATACCTTTTTTTCTGGTCAAAATCTGTCAGTTTCCTACCCAACTCCACCCCCGGTTACGTCTCGTTTCGCCAAATCCCGTTTCGCTAAAAAGAAAGTGGATTAAAAGCTTTTGCCTAAAGGTCAAATCCCGTTTCGCAAAATCCGTTATGCCAAATACCGTTCACGAAATTTTAGACACACTAAATTTAAAACATGATTCCCGTGTAATGGTTAGACATTTATAAAACACCCGTTTTGCAGAATTCCGTTTTGCAGAATAATTTTTTTTCATATTAAGTGGCTCGCTCGTGCTACCGCGCTCGCTGCGGCTAATACATAACATCCAAAACCGCAACTAATCACAAATTCCTTCCAGTTAGTCATGCGTCTTTAACTTCTGCAATATTAAATTTTGAAGAATATTGATTCTGCGAAACGGGATTCTGCAAAACTGGATAATTCCCGTTTGGCAAAGGATAACCATCATGTGTATAATTAACTATTCATAAACAGAACCTTGGCATTGACCTATAGTGAAGACCAAGCATTCTAAACAATATTTAAAGTGCACGTTTTTCCGTCTGTATTGCCAGTTTTAAAAATGCTAATTAATCAATTGGTCTTATTCTACCACTGCATGTCTCTGTTAAATGTTTCCCTTTTAAATCCCCATTACGTAGAAATAAGGTATTAAATTTTGTGTTCGTGAAATTTTGTCAAGTTAGTTTTGGGGTAACGGAATTTGCCCTTTAGTTTTAGGCAAAAACTTTTAATCTGCTTTTTTTTTTTTTTTAGCAAAACGGGACTTGCGTAAACGGGAGTTCACCCCACCCCCAACCAAACGTTCATTAATAAAAAAAAAATAGGCCTAAATGAATAGTAATTTACCATTATGATTATTGTATCAAAAGAGATTCATAGGATGGAAGAAAGGTAATTAGTATATCGTGAAAGCTAGTTCACAGTAGGTTCCCTTACACTATAACATTAAATTAGCGGATATCGGAATGGAAGCAACAACTCTTATAGATAGGCTGAATTTAACACAAAACATAGGCCTAACTCTGCAAATTCCTTTCCCCCACCCCCACCCCGGTTAATTAATTATTCCCCACTCAACTCCTCCAACCAACCCAACCCGCATTTATTTAAAGAAAATTCCTCACAAACTTTTGCTCCCTCCCCATCTAATCCACCCATTATTTTAAAATTGTCATCTACATCTTCGACTTTGCTACATTCAAAACGTTCCCCATCAAACCTATCCTACCTTCCTACTAACGTATTCAAAAGCAAGAGGTTATAATGGTCGCGTCCTTTCTTGAGTCCTCCCATGATGCAACGCAAATTATCGAGTGAGCTCTACTGGCAGCAAGGCGCACTGACAGAGCTGAAAAAAGTGGCGGCCACTCCACCACGTTCTAAACTTCGTCAAGGAAAAGCTAACCACAGTCAAGTCAGGGAAATAATTGTATGAGGCTTAATGGCGCGTCGAGGAAGTAATTGTAATCGTTGCGCGTTGATATCAGCAAGATGTATTCCCCAACAGTACCTTGAAAAGTAAGAAGAATTCATTAAAGGCTACTGCAGAATACACTGGAGTAAGTTATTCTACCGTAAATAGAATGCAAGAAGAACAAATTTGGCTTTGGAAGAATCTCCCTGGGCTTGACTGTTGATCCAAACAAAGTCTTTTGCGAAAGCACAATATATACAAAATTTACCCCCCCCCCCCCCCACACACACACACACACCAATCCCCACCTAACCGCACGTTTTGGGTATAGAGCACCAATAATATATTTTGTATGGTATGAGGGGAAAATAAAAATAACTACAAAAACAGCTTCGCCTAAAAAAAAAAAACACACATCCCCTCAAGCTCGTATCTCGATAAAAATTTACAACTCTGGAGGCGCACAAGTAAACAATAAGTTTTTCAGAATAAAAACCGTGAATTACAATTTGACCTGCAATTTCAGAGAACAAGAATTGTATAAAATATTCCTTGAAATTGTAGGTCTCTTTCAGATTAATTTTGTCTGAGACCCAAAACTAACGACAAGAATGAACAAATCAAGTGGCTGTTCATTTATGTGCCCGTGAATTTTCATGGAGATATACAAGTTGCCGTCAGGGGCGTCGTACACCCACACAATTGGGAGGGGGGAGGGGGTAGGGCAAAGTCTTTCCCAACTAGAGGACTTGGGGAGCGCTAGGGGAACGCTTTAATGAGTTTGAGACAGCTGGACGACCCAAATTGACACATCTTTAAAAGGAAGGGCTGGTACCAGGCTGCCCGCCGTCGCGCACAGGCCAAAACCGTGTTTATTTATGGAAAATTTTTTTTGGGGGGGAGGCGTGTTTCTCTCTCCTGCCTCCCCTCCCCCCCGTTCCCAAATGGCACGACGCCCCTAGTTGCAGTGTAATAAGTTTGGAAATACGAGTTGAAAACAACGCAACCCTAGTGTTACATACACTAAGGATCTAGTAAGGATTATCATTCGCGAAATAATTTTTTTTCAAGTAAAGAACAGAAACAAGTATTCTTTCTTAACCACTTATGCCTCCAGTAGCAACGTTTATTTCCGTTTTTTTATTAACACGAAAAACCTTTTTTTAAGCGTAATTCTCGCCTGCTATATAGGGATAAAAAAAAAGAAGGTTTTTTTTTTGTTTCTTCTGCTGGCATAGCACACGCTTACCAATGAACGGATTTCAGCAGCTGGCCGGTCGGCTTTCCCGCAGAGCATTCTACAATGCTGGTTACATGCAGGGAGCTCCACTGCTGCTGGCAAAAAAAGTCGATGACAATTTTTCAGAGGACTCTAGAACCGGCGCGCGTATTATAGATTTAGATCTTAGATAGTTACATTAGGCTAGTAAATGATTCTGAGAAAAATGGTGGAATCAAGAGTGGTTAAGTAGTTTTCTGTTACATAGTGCATTAATTGGAACAAGTTTGGTTATGTACGTTAGATGTATTAGTTTTAGAGAAAAAAAATAGTTTGGGTTTTCTTTCAGTATTTAAGGAAAGTAAGTCAAACATGGAGTTAAAATTAAATAAACTTGCAACTTAAATTTTGTTAGTAGCAAGTTACCCTATGTAAACGTGTACGTATCTTAGTTTAATGGCAAAAAAATAAATAAATAAATAAATAGGTTATAGTAGGGCCACTAAGAGAATGACTTGATGTTATCATCGATTATTTAAGACGTGACCTCGCTTGCTTGTTTTAGCTGCATGGAAGGTGCACTCTTGGCCATTCATTACCCTTTACCAAGCATGCTTCCATGGTTTGGCAGCGCTACGTACACAATCGGATCGAGATGGTCCGTGCATTAGCAATGAATTCAATTGGAATGATCGTTTTGCGACGTTGTTATGGCTACGTCAACACATAAAATAATTTTAGCAGTAAAGAAAGATAATTTGTGGTTCCTCTCATAACATAGTGAAGTGAGAAAATGTTTGTTCCACTAGAAGTACTTTTAAAAACGATATAAAGGTTCGTTACTGAAAATATAAACGTCGCTCGCGCTTAAAGCATCATTCATCCTCCCCTATGGTTGCCAGGCAACAACAAGTAACGCAGGCAAGCCATCCAAATTCAGCTGCCCAAAATCCAAACAAACAAAATAATAGTGAAATATTAAATTAAAAACCCTTTAATGTTTATTATTAAATAACGATAAAGTAAAATAAGACAAATGAAGAATAAGACGAGCTCCACGTGTCTAAAATAGGCATTGTGCTACCTAACACGAAAAACTGTTGGACTGCGTATGGCAACTGTTAAATCGGCCGTAGCCGTCTCGTGATTTCGGCAGTGTTCTATTACTTTCGATAACAAAAGCCTGGCTAGTCGAAAATAGTTTACAATAAATTTACACGTGTTACCTTGAAACGTACGTAAATTCTAAATAAACGGGGAAACAAATACATTGACAGTGTTAATTGTCAAACTCGCTCGTTGACCTCTAGTTTGTTTACATACGCACAACAAAGTGGAGCTGTAAATCAACATATGATCATTTCGTGAGATTTCTTGTATCCAGACGTTAACTCTGTTGTGTTGCACGTATCTTCTTTCAATGATTTGTTCTGTTGACAAACATTTTGAATCGTAACACGAAACAAGGAATCGGTGCATCGTTATCCCGCGTTTTCTTTATCACCGCCCCTTACTTTAATTGCTGTATAGCGCCGATTACTACCATAAAAATAAGGCTTGCGCTTCCCCCCCCCCCCCCCAATCCTCATGCCAATTTGTCAATTTAGTTTGTAATACAGTACATTGTAATCAGCAGCTGTGAAATAACACAAATAAGAGCACAATGAATTTTTATTTTTATTTACCAAGACTTCTAACAAGACGGCTATCCTTTTTCCAGCAAACCCCAAGCATTCCTTTGCTCTGCCGACACTTTCTTAACAATAGGGAGTTGTTTATTTGTACGCATGTCTACAATAATACGTCTTTTGACGTGTCGAAAAAATTGAGCTGCGAAATGGGTGATAGACGCGGCCTTTTTTTTTTCCCCGGCGTCTCTACATCACTTGCCCGGAAAAGCAATAGGCTTACGCGCCTTGCATGAGACGTGTAGCAATTTAGCAAAACGTTACAGCACTCCAGTAGCAGCCACTGCACACTTTCTGGATTGCGTGTTAGTTCTATACTCTCCAAATTCACTCACCCTGCATTCGAAATACTAAACGACGTTTTAAACATCTCCAGAGCTTGACTGTGTTAAGTTTTACCGCGCTTCGCTAACGAAGTCGAATTCGACGCCATGTCTGGGCTCGGTTGAACTCGCTGTTAGCAAGGTGCACCTATCCTACTGGCAAAAATTCGACGAACGCCGAGTCATTTTTTCAGTGGCCGGACTCTAATTGCGTTTCGTAGGTCCAATTCCTTTCTCTGTACAATTTCTTCCGTAAATATTCTTCCTCAAAATTTAAATTTAACCAAAAGCCGAGTTTTTTAATTCTTTCCCAAAATAGCCCGAAATGGAGTAATTTGGCAGAAACAGCTTCCGTCCGTTTTCCATAATCGCGTTTGCCATAACCCGTTTTGGCATAATCCCGGTAGGCCAATAATTGAGTGCCCAATTGCCATAATCCCGTTTGTCATAATGCCTTCGTTTGCCGTTGTATCGAGTCTCATTTCGAACTGAACGAAAGAATGGTCGTACGTTCAAAACTATTTATGGATTTGTTCACTCCTGTTACCGAGTTTCTGCGCCATCTGTTGACAAAACTTGTTATACTCCTTCCACACTAGGCTAAAAGTCCGGACCCGCCCTGGGCTCACCCATGGCTCGAGCCTGACCTTTCCATACTGGACTCCGACTCGGGTCTAGGTCCGACCCAGACTTTCAAGTACTGTTCGAAGTAGGGACTTGAGACGCCGATTCGGACCCTATTTTCAGTGTGAAAAGAGTCGGAGCGCAGGCCCGTGCTTAGGGAAACGTTTTGACTCTTGAAGCGCTGACAGCGACTTAAAGGGAAAGCAGGAGGAGGGGATGGAGAGGGAGGGGAGAAAGAAACAACGATAGCGCCGAAAATGTTGTAGCGAGAGAAAAATTAACTAAAGTCTGGACATTTGCCGCGATGTCGGGGTTCAGTGTGGAAAGGGGCATGGAAGGAAGGGTGTCGGGTTTTGCCTGTGGGCACAATTCGGGGCCCAGACACTAAACGCGGTGTTCGGGGTCCAGGGCGGAATCGGTATTAGTGTTTGTTACAATTGAAATGCAGAGCTAAGTTTTTTCTTTTTGGGCACATTAAAACTTAGTTTTTTTTTTTTTTAATTCGGTGTTAATTTGAAATTTTGTTCTCCTATTTTTTTAAACTTTTTTCTAAGGTCGTTAAAAAAATAAAACTAGTGCAGCCATGATACCAAGCATGAAACTTCTGCTTATACATGGGGGGCAACATTAAAACCGAATGAAAAATGGACAATTTCCTAACTTTTCAGATATTTTGAAACATGGAACAAAAATATGTGGTTCCCAGATTTGGATTTTGGATTCAGAAAAGTAATCCATATGTTGTGAAAGTTTAATTTGCTCATTTTTTAATGGGGGGGGGGGGGAAGTCAACACTTTCCTTTAAGTGCAAGGCCACGTGTGTGCCTCTACTCTTATTCTACGCCCCCACCCCTCCTCAGCACCAAAAAACAATACTTCTATGATTAAACTTTGGTATAGAAACGTGGTGTTTTTTATATATTACTCATTGGGATTAAGCGTGCTCATTAATTATGCGTTGTTTTTTTTTTTATGAATTTCTTGTGAAAGTAGAAGTTTCATTTGTGGTGTCATGACTACGCTATTTTTTTTTAAACGACCTTAGAAAAAGGATTTGACTTTAAAAAGTTTTGGTTTTTCTGTGGAACCCTGTACAATAAGCATAGCACTAATTAAATTGAATTTATGCGCGGAATTTATCATTTCAAATTAACATTGAATTAAAAAATGTCCAAATAAAATAGCTGTGGTTTTCAATTGGAATGATGAACAGTAACTAGTTTTGTCAACAAATGGCGCAGAAACTCGCCACGAGAAGTGAACAATCCATACGTAATTTTGGACTCTACGAACATTCTATCTTGAAATGGGGTTTTAGGAAGATGCCGTTATCTATTTATTTATTTTTATTTTTTAAAGCAATAACATTAGTCGTCAGTTTAAAAAAGGGAATTGGACGATATCAATTTACCAATACATAATATACAATAGTCAAAAACAAAACAACATCTAAACAATAAACCACCTGTAAAAATCGAAGATCCGCAGAAACCCTACTAATCAAAACGGCAAGAAAACAATTCATTCATTTTTTCCCTTTTTACATTCTCTTTCATCCTGTTAGTTTCTTCCATTGTAAATCGAAGCTTTTGCAGTATAGGCCAGTAAATAAGAAAAATAACAGGTTGACGGTCCACACACCATGAATACAGACCGTATGTACAACATATTTGCAGGAAAGATCAGTTTAACTTCACACCTTATAAAATTGTCCAATTTCATTTTAAACTATAGCACTAAGGGTGCGATAACAATATGTTCTGGCAGGTTATTCCAAACCTTAATTCACTGGAACGAGTATGAGTTCCACACAGCGGTATAGTGGGGGCTTTCCACCACCTGTCTTAAAGATGAGCCCCACGTATTAACACCTGTTTGGTTGATCAAATAAGGAGTTTGGTAATTTGGGAATAAGACCGTGTAAAACCTTAAACATGTAAATTTGTCCCCCCTCTGCCTTCTGCATTCGTGTGAAGGAAGGTTAAGCTTTTGGAATCGTGATTCATAAGACAGGTGAAAAAACTTATTCACTTTATCAAAATCGGTCGGTATGGCAAACGGGATTATAGCAAAGGGGAAATTTGAAATCCGGTTAAGAATTGCTGAAAATGGGAAGTGTATAATTTCTGTATCGCGCATCGCAATTGCTTTAGGCCCCGTCTTATGACGTACGTTATGGCCGTTGCCTTAATTGCTCTTCCGATTCTGCGAAGTTGCGTGAGAGCGTCTAGTTATCTCATTCAGCGTCAATTCAGCTTTTCTACGTCACTACCTTAGTTTTTAAAACAACCACTTACCTGCATTAACTTCCTTGCTTATAATTTACCTATCTTTAAAGTAGTTAATTCATTATTAATTATTTTATTTCTAAACACCTGAAACGACTTTAGCTGTGCTTGTAATCTCAAGTCCGTATCACGTGTTACGCTAATCACTACCTCGCATTGTAACTCGCTCATCGGCACGTGTTTGGTGTGACACTTGAATTTTATTTGTTAGAAAATAGGCTGATGTGTTTTCGAGTGACTAGGAAGTCTTCCAAGCTGCAAACGCTTGCTGGTCCTTGATGCTGCAAAACCATGTGTTCCGTCCATAGACGTATTGCATGGACATTACTAAAGGTAAAAATAAGTTTTTCTATTTGCTAATATGTCGAGATATTACGAAGGTATACTGACCCTGAGTGCTAATTATCGCTAGCCATCAAATGATTTCGTTGGAAACATTTAGCATTCATGAAGCTCAACTTATTTGCATTTATGTACATAAATCCACTTAGCCACTCAAGCGAGTTCATATTTTTTTTCGGGTCGAGCTTTCGTATACGTATTGATTATTTATAGCTGACCGAACTGTCGCTTTATCTGTAAATTTCGGACCGAATTGTCATGGACGCGCTTAGTTGTTTATGGATTATGCCTACTATTGAAAATACGTTCAATTGTGGAGATCATGAAGCTTTTTTAGTTTAATCACATAATGATGAAGCGAAATCTACGAGATTTGTACGGATGGGTATTATTTTACCAACACGAAAGAAATTCTCCCAATTTGATGGGCGCGAGGTAGTTTTTAAGAATAACCAACCATTTATACCTTAAAGGAATACTAAACCCTCACTTTTCCAATTTTTTTAATGATAGCTAAGACCCTAAAAACTCCTTCAAAACTTGTAAAAAGTCGCTTGCCTTCTTACTTACGTCGTAATATAAATTAAAATAACTGCGTTTTTTAAGACACCCAACCAAACGTCACAGAACGAGAGCTCGTGACTATGGAGGTTTCGTGACGCAGCGTGACGTCAAAACATTTAAGGGAAATGGGGAGAGCATCCCTTCCCATCGTACAGCACGCGCGCCCTAGTTTCTGCGTGTAAACAAACATGGCTACCAACAATGCTGACGCTGTCGCTGTCAATTCGTTGCAGCTTTATCAGTTTGAACCTGTAACGCCACTGTTTCCAGTTACATCCAGCCACTTCCGCAGCCGGGTGGCATCTTTTCGGCATTCGGTAAGCTGAACGAACTTATTTTGTGGTTTGACAAACTTTTACACTCCTTCGCTATGCACAACTGCATGATGTTTTAGCGGCGAACTAGCAAACCGGAAACGATGTCCCAGGTGATGCCGTTTTGTTTCTGGCGCACGCGCAGGTCACGCAGACAGCTGGAAGGCGCCTTAAAAGTCATGACGTCACGACGCGTCGCTCAAACTAGATTTCTCCAGAGTTTGTGCATCGTCTGCTTAAATCGGGTGGTTTAAAAATTCGTACGGCTTAAACCATGACACCTACATGACTGTTAACATTAATTCCAGTATCTAAACTATCGATAAAAAAATTAATTGTTGGAGGGTTTAGTATTCCTTTAATTGAAGACGGCCGGTAATGTGAAAAGCAACAGATCAATTCACTAAATTTCGTGCCCTGAATTCAAACAACACGCAATAAAACAGCACGTCCGAAAAACGAGGCCCCAGCTACACACGCCACTATAAGAAAAAATCTTGGAGAAAATTACTAAAAACAAATTAATGAGGTCTTACAGCAAAACCTGGAAAGCAGATCACTAGCTTGGTCCGTAATATAATCGTGGTTATGATGAGTACTCCTTAAAAGGCAAAAAAATTGTAATTTAATTTCCACAGCGGGCTAAACTAACTTGTTGTCTCCGACTATCAGTGCTTACTTTTTTTAATCTTTTTAGTAAAAAGCTAGAATTCCACAGGCTTTTGTTTGGTCGCAATGTTGAATAAGAAATTTTTTTAATTGTAAAGAGTTTCCCAGAGACTTTGTAAAATGTCACTAAAGAACAAATATATATAAGTAAACAAAACAAAAAAGCAAGAAAGGCAAAAAATGGCTCTGTTAAAGCTTAGTGATTGACACGGGATAATATTTACGTCAACAATGCTTTTGTGTACTTCAAAATTCCGCCACAAGTTGCGGCCCAAACGAACAAACAATATGGTGACTGCACTGAACGAAAGATGAAATTTTTTGTTTAAAAAAAACGGCAGCTTGGGATTTTAACTGTCTGAAAATAAATCGCGCTGGCCCTCCAGAACCACATAAAGGAGGCCGACGCAGCCGATCACAAGACAATCAGTAGTAGAGGCTACAAGTTTATTTTGAAAAACTTTCGTGTGAAACTATGAGGTAAAACATCAAAATACCTGGGGTACGGTACCTGGTTGATTTTGATTTCTGTTGCCTAACCGAAAATATGCATTACCTGGAATTTCAGCATTCTCCTTCTCTCAACGCTGTTTGGTCTAGAGATTACAATATGGAGCCTGCCAGTCTTGCGACGCTATGCGCATCTGATCTGCGCATCCCTCCATCTATAAAAGAGCTGTAGGCGACCACTAGATAATCTTTTATTCCTCTAGAGTGCCCAGCTGGTGACACAGAGGGGCGGTAGGGTGGGCGAAGATAATGCATATTTTCGGTTAAGCAATAGAAACCAAAAATCAACCTGGTACCCTGGTATTTTGATGTTTCTATATGCTGACGAAAATTTCGTTTACCTGGAATTTTAGCAGTCCAGCAGAGCTCATCAAACGGCAGCGGACTCCACCTGGACAGGTACCCTTGGGTTGCGAGCTGGCTCCCCCCAAAATTGAACTTCGCATGCGACCAAAACGTAGAAAATTTCGGAGGACTGGCTGCATTGCTTAAGGGGTTTAAAGAACTCGCCACAAAAAGCCTGAGGCAGTAGAGTCCTTCGGCCTGAGATTACATATTCCTGAGATAATGGAATGTAAACACGGTAGTACTCCTCCAGGAAGCTGCTTCCAAAATGTTGGTAATAGGAATATTACTGTGAAAGGCCTAGGATGCAGAGATGGCTTTGAGTTCGTGGGTGGTGATTCTGATGTTGCGGCAGATGCAGCCACTGTCTAAGGCATTGTAGGCGTGAAGGATGGTTTGCTAGATTCACATGGAATCATCCGGGCCGTAGTTCCCCCCAGTTTTGCTTGTGAAGAGTAGGAAAAACTGAAAACGATCCCTCCGAAGAGCTTTCGTTTTCTTAAGATAAAAGTGGAGCTCCCGTACCGGACACAGCGTTCATTCTGGGTCGTTCACCAAAATGTTAGAGCAGAAATGATGAAGGGATGCGACCGTTCGCAGAGTTTCTGCGTTTTATCATGGAACAAAGCCCGTGGAGTCAAAGACATTCCCTTGAAGTCTGCATGAAAGAAACAGTCGGCAGCCGTGGCGCTACAATGAAGGCAGGTGGCAAGCATAACCAAGAATACAGTCTTGCGAGTCTGGTGACTAAGGTAGCATGAGGAGAGTTGTTCATAAGGTAACGCTAAGAGTGATGTTAAGACAATGGAGAGGTCGCTATCTGGAAACAGTCGTCGTGTTACTGGCCGCTAGATGTCGAATGAGTTGACTAAGGCCGAGATGTGAAAATCGCCAAGGAGATGTCAACTCCCTGCAGCTTTAAACATGCAGTTCAGGCCGACCAGTAAACAAAAATTGTCGAACCTTTTAGGCCTTCCTTGAAGAAGTCGTTAAGATATGTCAAATAGTCTGGAAGAGAGGTCCTGATTGGACTGACCTTCCGTGGCAAACACCGACGAAGCCATCGGCACCGGTATCTGTCATAGATCTTGTTGGTTGACGTTCGGATAGCCTTGAAGGCTATGCTTGAAGATTGTTTGTCCTTGAGGAGTCGGACGATAGTAGCCACCTGTATAGTTTCTGTGATGGTGGTCGTGGTCCCGTGATGTGTGTGAGCAGGTACGGAATTTCTGGAAGGCAACGTGGTTGATCTACCAGGAGATCCAACAACTGAGAGAACCATCCTGCCGCTGGCCAATTTGGTACCACAGGCAGGAACAGGCCAGGAGACCGAGCAATCTTGTACAGGATGAGAGGGAGAAGTTTGAACGGTGGAAATAGATACTGGAAGAGGTGATCCCAAGGAAGGGGAGGGCATACACAGCCCATGCCTGGTCATTGGGGAGTGGACTGATGAAATGACGAAGTTTGGCCTTGTGCCTCGTGGTGAAGAAGTCGACCAAGGGATGATTCCAGATGTTGAAGAAAGATTCGCAAATGTACATCTTGGGGGTCCATTCGACTGTTGGTAAGGAATGGCAGAAGAAGATGGCTACGATATTCTGGCTGCCAGGAATGTGCAGGGGAAGTATGGTTGTTTTCAAGAAGATACTAAGGCGAAAGATGTCTGTGTGAGGCCTTGAAGCGTGCGGGACAGTCTCCCTACCTTTGTATAAGTAGGCCACTGCCGTTGTGTTATCGGCATGGACCTGAACAGTTTCCCAGACACACGATGGCGAAAATGACGGAGGCCGTAGAGGACAGCACGCAGTTCGAGGACGTTGATGTGGTCGTGCTGCTCGTATGTTTGCCACAAACCAGAAATCTGGTGTGGTCGAGGTGGGCTCCTCATCCCTGAAGGGATGTGTCCGTTAATGGGTGTAGGTCCGCAGTTGCTTCATGCAGGGACACTCTCTGTGACTGTGTGGCAACGTCCACCCACCAAAACTGAGTGGCAAAAGGAAACGCCCGAGGAACCTGTCGGATTACGACGGCGTCGGTGGATTAGAGATAGCACTGCTGCCCCATTTGTCAATCCAAAAATGATGAAGGGGCCGAGTCATCCATTTACTGTGTGGGACAAGAATGCACAATGAGTCAAGCTTTCCTATGAGCGAATTGACGTCCAAGAGACAGAATACCGTTAGGCGGAAGAACTGCCTGAGTTTTGTTAGGAGGTTGGAGATCCTTTCTGGAGATAGCATTACGGTTGCCAAAGCAAGATCGAAAAGACGCCAAGAAAAACGAACCATTAGGGCGGGAAAATACGGGATTTCTGGATGTTGATGCTGAAGCCTAAGGGCTGGAGTAAATTGATGGTGAAATCGCAGTTGTGGAGAAGCGTAAATTTGCTTTGGTGAGGAAGCGACCAGTCGCTGAGATAGGCACTTGCTCGGATTTGGCACTGGTGAACGGTCACCAGACCGGTTTGAGGATGGTCGTGAAAATGTGTGGGGCTGCATTGAGGCCGAGAAATTGAGGCAGAGAAATTCGAAGACCGTGCCGTCGTAGATAAACTGAAAGAGGTGCCACACAGACGCATGAAGCGGAATGGGTAGATATGTTTCCTCGACACTGTTGAGTTCGGTGCTGAGTAGTTGGTCGTAGTAGAAGGGGGGAAATATGCAGCGCAACCATTTTGAGCACCTCATCAGGAACCCCCCCCCCCCCCCCCCGGGGGGCGCCGCATCCCTCCTCCTATTTGAGTATTTTTTGCCGGTTTTTTTTTACAGTGGTGTTGTTGTTCAGTTCACCCGTGTGGGGTTTTTTACGTGAAGGAGGATACGATCGTGTAACTTTCTAGCGCAAGGGTAGGCCTGGGACTATTTAGCGAGCGGTGGGTATAAAAGGCGTGGATAATTCCGTAGATCTTTATTTTAGCCATGGCTGCCAAGTATGATGTGGTTTCGAGGTTCCAGTGATGAATTTTTGGCGCACTTAGACCGATGCGATGGGAAAAATAATTACACCGGAAAAAGTTATATTTGGGGGTATATATTACTGCGAAGCTTGTTGGAAGTATTTCCCCAATTTGGAACAAGCTGTAGTTCATACCAGGATTTCACATTCGTCTAATTTTCTGCCGATGAACGAAGAGACGGTTTCGACATCGGAATATAAAAAAAAAGACCCAACTATGATTGACGAAGAAGAAAAACGCGATCTTCCAATGTCTGACAATGGGATTGTCTTGTGTCAATACTGCAAAAAGACGTTCAAGAACAATACATGTAAACGGAGGCATGAAAGGCGTCACGGAGGAAAATGTAACGTAAACTGTAAATTCTGCGGTGTGACTTACTCTAATCAGTTCGCGTATAAACGGCACAAATGTAGAGGGACTGTAAAACAACGTGCGGGGGAAAATGGACAGTCTTCAAAAAAGAGACGTAAATTGTCTTTTCCTAAACTCAAACCTTTGTTGAGGAAAGAAATAATTTCTCAAATACCGACAAATTTCAACCTTGTTGTCAACAATGTCAGATCTCTAGTCGTACCTATAATAGGAGATCCCGCGAAGTCGAAGATTTACCCTGAGGCGGTAGAGCGCGAGGCACGCGCATGAGCAGAATGTACACGTGTCCAACCACGTGGGGCAAAAGAGATTGGGAGACCGGAAGGGGCTGGTTTGCGTGCAGGCGAGGCGAGCACTCAAGCTAGCCTCAAGCTAGCGCTGCTCAATCCTAAACTCTCGCATTAACACAGAATACAAATGACAATAATAAAAGCAATTAAAAATATTTAAAACAGTTACGTATGTTAGCTTGGATTGGCATACAGTAAATTTTGGTATTTGCTATCAGTCACGTTCAGTAATATTAGTTGTGTTTAAAGAAGAGGAACGCTAACTATTGCTGATCGCTAAGTCTTTAATAAACAGCTGTGCGCTAGTTTGTTTACATTTTTTCCGATCTGAAGGGTTTAAAGGGTTTAACGAGCGTTTAATAATTTACCAACAATGACGAAACTGTCAACGGTAATTCAGGCACAAGAAAGCGAAAGAATCCAGCAAAATATTTGCACGTGCAATAAGTGAAATTTTCACCCGTTCCTCGTGAAGGCGGCGTGATGAGGTGTAAACGATGGTTGGAATGGTTGTCGAGAAAATAATTACGCCATCATGATCGACTGTGTTCGTAACACTAAGACCAACTTCAAAAAAGCCATGCCAACCATGCCATGCCAACCATGCTTAGAGTACAACAACTACGTAGGCGAACAACAAACGGACGGAATGGGGAAAAAATTGCAGATTTGAAAATAAAAGATTTTGATACCGACTTTTGAATGGCAAGTTGATTCATTGAAAAAAAAAAACTTCTTTCAGTTATTAGGCTCGAAAACCATTCCAATCTACGACAGTATCTATCCGGGGAAGGGGGAGGGGAGAACACTTCTTACAGTCGCTTGTTTTGAAATATATGACACCATACATATATGTTATGGTGTTAAGGGTAAAAAAAAATATATATATATATATTACATATTTTACCCTAAACACCATAACAAGCACAGCAAGTAAATAAAACTAGTTTTTAACAACTACACAAAAATATTTTGGCGTTTTTTAGGCATATTAACGATTCTGGTTTCCAGCATCTGAACAATAAAATTTTTATTTTGCTTCTTGAGTAGAAGTTACACATTCCCATAGGAAGCGAAATCCTTCACAGTATATTGTCAATCAATGTTACACTGTTAGCGGCAACCGGAAAAAAAAACAACCAGTGAAATCTTGAACAACGTCTTTGCGCCTAAAAATAAAATTTTAATTTTTTAAAACAGAGTTAGACCAGTTACTGTGTAGAAAGCTTGCACCACCTTGCATTGATTGTGAGATTTTGAATGATTGAAAGGATTTTAACATATTATAGTGAAACATTTGCATAGTCTTGCAGCTGCAAAAGGCTGAATAAGTATGTAGTGATAAAAACGGGCATTCTACGCACCTGTGCCAGAAAAAGTAGAGGGGGGTTGTTATGTCATTGTCTTGTTTTTTTGTTTTTTTTTGTCAAGATAGATATGTAGGCCTATATACTCACTGTTTTTGGACGAGTGCAGGGCCTATTACAATGAGCTGTATGGTGCAGTGTAGTAGTCCTAAATATTTGTAAATATACTTTATTCCAGATTTTTCTGTACACCAGAAAATGCCGGACGACATTGGCATGTATCGTCGATTTTTTTAATTCGACGTGTCACACGTCGAATTATGTGGTTGTGGCCAAAAGACGGGTGAAGGTGATTTACGTCTCCTCAAAAACCAGACACATTTGTTCAATTCTGATCCGACGAAATTCAAGTATGTGGGTGGGAGAGTTGCAGCGTAAAATATCAAAACACTAGGGATTTCACAGATTTTGTAATTAGAGAAAACAATTTGCTAACCTCTAACCAGGTACTTCAACGCGAAAGCGTCGTTCATAGTACACACAGTGCTATGACGTCAGCGTTGCACGTGTGCTCTTAGCAAATTTTAGCTTGAAATGGCAGTGGCGGTGTTGAAAAACTTCGGGGAAATGTGGGTCGGGAGTCGGTGAGGGTAGAGGGTTGGTTACAGGAGTAAGGCTCGATAAACATCTGGATCATTTGGTTTTGTGACGTCATCACTCAGACTATTTATATTAATTAAAACAAAATTGTAACATAATATTACTTTGTATTACAGAAAAGTTGAATTATTTATAGCGTCATTTTAAGAAATTTTGTTTTTGACGATGATTAGTGTACATTAATTTGCGTCGCAATACCAAATGTAATGTGGAGGTTGGAGGCGAAACTGCATTGTCCTGGCTGTATGGTATTAGATATCATTCCTACTAAAACTTAAAGAAATGTTTCTAAACGTCTACTTCAAATTCTTCAAGGTAAACTTGTTTCTAATTTTTGTTTATATGAAAAGTAAAATAGGTACCCGATCCAACAATCCATTCAGAATGTGTAAAATGGGTTCCTAATTTCTGAGATTTTTGAAAGAAGATTGTTCACTGTACGTACAGTCAGTATGCGGGGCAAGGTGGCCAAATGGTTAGGACGGCTATCTCATATGTCGTCTGGTCCTGGGTTTTCGTGCCTGATCTCAGCCACTCTTGGCATTTTCGGGAGGAGAAGTCCTCGGTGATGCTTCATATTCATGTTGATTGTGACACTTAAAAGATTAAAAACTATTTTATTGTTTATAATAAATTAATGACTCGTTCTTTTGATTTCTAATAAATCGACTTCTTATACCTACTATACTCTCTGTTTATAATTTGTTCAGATATACTAGGTCAAAGAATTGTGATTTTAATTTATTACAACCTGCAATATATAACTTTTGGACCTCATTACTCAGATTCAAACGTAATAAAAAATATATACAGGGTATTCGGAAATTGGTGTCAAATATTTTGAGGGTCCGCTGTGTGATCAAAGATAAGAAGAAAAAGTCCTATAAACATGGGTCCGGAAATGCACCAGTCTTTAGTTACAGCCCCCCCCCCCCCAGGTTTGGGGTAAACAGTTCTTAAATACCTCGTAATGATTCACCGTTTCCATTCCAAACTCAGGATATGTGCCATATCATACCTGGTATTTCAGTACTTCATACTACAGTATTGGGTCGCACAACTTATCAGAGGGAGAGGTAATTTTCTT
>JAHWFP010047497.1:35431-50799 GCA_023313725.1 Lithobius niger | reverse complement strand
GTACTCAACCCACACATTTGAATTTGGTTGCTTATTTGTTTGTTTGTTTGTTGCCTTTGTCTAACGCTCCAGCTTCCACAAAAATCATCGCATAAACTTGGTTTTGATTTGGAGGTAAATCTCCACCTCAGATTCTTTGTAGTTTTAAGTGTTAAAGACAAAAATCCTTGAAAACCCAACTTCTAAAAAACAATAACTTAGAAGTCTTAAAAGTTACATTACAGCGGGCAAGCTCTGCCATTCATTAGTTGCTATCCCCCTGTTACGATCTCCCTTCCAGAATGTAATAACATTTATTGACAAAAACAACGTTTGTGATGCGAAAAAGTACTGTAATCACAAATTCAAATTGAACATTCGCATATCTGTACAAGGTGACCTTGAACACCATTTGGGGAGTCCACATTTCGGGGTTGACAGACGACTTCTTGTTAATACAGGGGTTTGTTAAATCACTTGATGACTTAAATCTAAAGGTGACATTGTGATCCTTTGTTCACGTTTACTGTTCGGTAGTTCTCTTCCCTAAGTATGGAGTATCCAGACATCGAACTGGCAGACATGCACTACATGTATGGTCTTGCAGATGGAAATGCATTGGAAGCACGACGTCTCTACGCTCAAAGGTATCCAGACAGGAATTTGCCATGTGCTAGAACGTTCAGTCGTATCCACCAGCGCTTACGGGAAACAGGCTCATTTGGGAGACGGACATCGGATGCTGGAAGACCCAGAACTGTGCGAACTGTTGGCTTGGAAGACAGAGTTCTCCAGCACATAGCAGAAAATCCATCAGATAGCACACGACGCATTGCACGCAGAGAGGGTGTCAGTAATTCGACGATTTGGGACATTTTGCATCATAACCTGCTATACCCCTACCATTTGCAACGTGTCCAAGGTCTTGGCGAGGCCGACCTTCCACCAAGACGAGCGTTCTGTGTGCGACTGAATCATGAATGTGGAGCAGACGCTCATTTCCTGCCGTCTATCCTGTTTACAGATGAGGCTGGCTTCACACGTGATGGCATATTCAACTATCACAACAACCATCTTTGGGACCATGCAAATCCGCACGAGGTACAACAATCTAGACATCAACAACAATTTAGTCTAAACGTTTGGGCTGGAATTGTTGGTGATCATTTGGTAGGGCCTTTTTTTCTACCTCGACGCCTAAATGGAGAAACCTACCTCCATTTCCTCCAGTATGACTTGCCCCAACTACTGGAAGACGTTCCCCTGGCAGTCAGGACACGAATATGGCTTATGCACGATGGTGCACCTGCTCACTTCAGCCTTTTGGCCCGACATTACCTTGATGGAAGTTTTCCTGACAGATGGATTGGACGTGCAGGCCCAATAGCATGGCCTGCTAGATCTCCGGACTTAAACCCGTTAGACTTTTATCTTTGGGGACACTTAAAGTCACTCGTGTACAGTACACCAATTCCCAATGCTGATGTACTTCGCCAAAGGATTGTGGATGGATGCAACCAGATTCGCACAACCCCTGGAATCTTTGAACGGGTTCGTCGGTCCATGGCGCAGCGGCTTCGGAACTGCATCGAGGCAGAGGGGGGTCATTTTGAGCACCTACTATGATAAAACACTTACGTTTAGTTTGTTTTCCGTCGTATTTATCTTTTTGAGTTGCTTGTCACAGAATGTTCTGGAGAGGAGGTCTTTTGCGGATGCGTATTGCAGTTAATTGCAGCAGAGCCGCAAATGCAATGATACTCAGTAAAACTTTGAGTAGCCATCTTCTGTTTACTTAATGATGTTTCATTTCTCGATTGTTTTCAATCACACAGTAATGTGATACGATGTGTTTTTTCTGGTATGTACAATTTGTTTCATTAAAGTACAAGACCAAAGCAGTTACTCCTCTCTTCCCCCACGTTTGATCCCCCCCCCCCATAAGAAAATTACCTCTCCCTCTGATAAGTTGTGCGACCCAATACTGTATTATGAAGTACTGAAATACCAGGTATGATATGGCACATATCCTGAGTTTGGAATGGAAACGGTGAATCATTACGAGGTATTTAGAACTGTTTACCCCAAACCTGGGGGGGGGGGGGCTGTAACTAAAGACTGGTGCATTTCCTGGCCCATGTTTATAGGACTTTTTCTTCTTATCTTTGATCACACAGCGGACCCTAAAAATATTTGACACCAATTTCCGAACACCCTGTATAACTACACTACTATGCTACAAAACAAAGTACGGTAGGCATTATTTTGCTCAGTTGTTTTCAGTTGGCATGATCTGCTAAATTCTTAATCAGGGTAAAGTAAATTTTTTTTAACTACAAACGAAGCAAGCTATTTCCTGAGAGAAGGGGAGAAAAAACTTATGGGCTACATATCGTTTAAACATATTGTGCTGCAATGTGTCTCCCGCAATTATTATTTTCAAAGGACGGGTTGCAAGGGCAAAATTGTGGGTCCCTCAACGACTAAACAATTTTCGGCTTACGGTTGTAGCATATTTTGTAGTAATTTTTTGTTAAATGTACGCCCCTGTGCCGTTAATTTGGGCTTCTTACAGCAACCCCACTTAATTTCAGCACACACATGTCTCTCCTAAGCATACGTGCGCCTTCACTGATTTTCATTTGCTAGTTTGCTATACCACACACGATGGCTCAGTGCCGTGATGCCCTTATCACGTGACTGGGATAGCCCAATCAGACTGCCGAGCTGCACCAGTTTTCGTACGTCAATGGCCAACTCACGGCACAGAGTCATCGCACTTGATATTGCGAGGTAAACCACCTAAATCTGCGGACATATCCAAAGCAATGATGTATGTATTGCAGGTAACCGTATTTTGCCACTCATCTCTCTTGCTTGCTTGTGGGAGAAACTAGTTCTAGATTTATTCGAAAACGCTACGGTTTAAGAATTGAGTAGGGTTATACAAAACTGAAATACATTTGCCACAACAACCCAGTCGCAGAAAAGGTGAACAAATTGTGTTTAATTGACTCTGTACAAAAAAAACTCTTTTCAGGGATCAAATTATCTCATTGAATGGAAGGGCTTTAGCAACTTTGAGGCTACACAGGAGCCTGAAAAAAAGTTGAATAGAAAGTCATTTCTAAGCTTCTGCACACCAACAATAACCATTCAACGTGAGCAGCAGGCTATTGACAATTTCGTTGCTGCTGTACAATAGAGATTGCGCCGAAAAAGGAATAACACCACGTTGAAAGTTGTTTTTGATTTGGATATTTATAGGAAGCTTCTAGGAAATAAAGGTAAGATTATAGACTAGAATGCATGTTTTCCAGAGCTAGGCTACTTTTAAAATCCAGTCTGCGTGCCACAGTAGTGGCGCCAGCCAACTCCAGGCGGGGGGCAATGATTCCCAGACCGGGGGTGGGGGAGGGGGGGGGGCAAGAAAATGAACATTTTAAAAATTGAAATATGATCCACTTTAGCAGGGGTCCGGCGAAACCAGCTTGGGAGTCTGGGGGAGCACTGTAAGCACTCCAGCGGGGTCCGGGGCAGAGCCCCGGAAGCCGACGCATTTTACGTTATTTGAGGACCTATTTTCGGGTTCCCGAGACACGTTTGCACTACATTGTTAAGCAAATTTTGGATGTTTTTCGTACTAATTCTTTAGCATGAGAGGTCGTAAAAACCTAATTGTGACCAAATTTTTTTTATATATTTTATTTACAAATTAAATTAACTGGTGAATTTAAATTAAAAAAAATTAATGTAACGTTAACAAACACTTATAATTTAGGTTTGAAAAGTATTGTTGCTTACTTTTTAAATGGTGGAAGATTCAGATGACGTTCCTGAATTAGCTGAGAATTAGTTTTAATCATGGTGGCGATGGGATAAGAGGAAAAGAGCTACTAGCAAATTAAACCACTAACTATTCTTCAGTTTTAATTCTTTGCTCGGTTTTTATGGAATTAATAATTGTTATCAGACTTCAACTGACGGAAACTTGAAAGGAAAGCTTTTTCTGTACAAATTTAGCTGACGTTTCGGCTATAACTATAACAAGAACACACAGTCGGACCTCAAAGGTGTACGGCCATTTGTGAACACAGTGAATTTTTTTTAGTTTTGTATTGGTTAGACGCTGAAGTTGAGTTTGGGTCTTCTTGGTTGGGAGGCTGGGACCCTAGACCACTGGGCTGTTATTGCTCCGTTTGTTTGGGGTGTGTTTGACCCCCTCACAAACTTCGCGTTGTGCGTTGGGCTTTTAAAATCGGGCCTTCTCCTTTTAGAGATAACTGGTAAGGCGTTGGCATCCCAAACGTGTCTCATAATTAAGATGTCTGTTAAATCATGGCGTTGACGGTCTAAGGCAGCAAATCAATTATCAGTTTAGCAACTTACTGTACACGATTTTCGCTCAGTTCATTGGTATCATGAATTCAAGCTAGAATCCTTAACAAGTTTAGCTTTATAGATATTTAGTTAACTTTTCTGCATTAACTAAGACAGCTTTTAAATATTATGGAGGTGATGAGGTAGCAACAGTAGGACTACTGGCAAACAAAACGGCAAACAAAGGATTCCCCGACGGGGGGGGGGGTCTCTTTCGCTCCCTGCTCCCTCCCCTTGTGGTGCCACCCCTGGCGTGCCATTAAGGCATTTATTGTGTCCACGGGAAAATATACTCTCTAAAGATGCTGTGTTCTGACAGTACACATCTTTGTGTACAAGCACAGCCAACACACGAGTTGTGTACTAGCAGTACACATTCTTCCGTAGAATGCATGTGTACGACCACTACACAAACTGTGTACTGCTGGTTCACAACTCGTGTGTTGACTGTGCTAGTACACAGAGATGTGTATTGTCAGAACATATCGTCTTTAGAGAGCGAACGGCAAACGATAAACCCCTGTGTGTAGCACTGCTGCAAATCCGATCCGGGAAAGCTGCCCTGTTCCAGGACTACTCTCTTAAAAACGTTGTGTTCTGACCGTACATATCTCTGTGTACCAGCACAGCAAATACACCGAACGCAACATGGGTCTGAGAGTACTCCTGGAACTGAGCAGCTTTCCTGGATCGGCTTTGCAGCAGTGCTACACACAGGGGCTCGTGCATCGCATGGATACAGTACTATACACAAAATGAAAGGGGTACAAACGTAGTGGAATGTAGTGGTACAAATAATGACTTTGAACGTAAGACAAGTTATCAACAAAGACGTGCAGCGCAAGTTCCATTGATGATAATAACGCGTAAGTGTAAAATTTAATAACGCTCAATTGTTCTACAATATGTTTTCTGGCTGGTTCCCTTAGGGCCTTAGGACTTCGGGCAGATGACCAGGAGTGGTTAACGCTCGTTAAACCCTTTAACCCTTTTTTTTTCTGGCTGGTTTCACCCCTTCATTATATGTATAGTACTGTAATACACGTAATACTATAATGCTGTAATATGGTGCTAGATGGTTGCAGGAAAAGACCACAGACAGTCTAACGATGTTTACAACCTGCATTAACCCTAACGTAACTACCATGACATCACTAAGTTTTTGAGCTTGGCTACAAGAATTTTCTGTACAAATGGAAACTCCTTTCTAATGGGATGGCCAGATACGATTTGACGCATTACACGACAATCAAAGTCGTTGGACACACTTTTTGAAGAAAACCACAGCCGCTTCCTACCGGGTGTTTTCAACAATGGCGATGACAATCCCCATAACAGTGGAGAAACTATGCCAGTATATTTCACAGTAAGCTTTAATGTGTTCTTACTTTATGGAAATGATGGGAGATACATCCTGTTGAAAACGATGAACGTTACTGTTTATAGCCGTCCCTTGATGAAGCTCGTATAGCTTGGAACTGGAAGCGATAGTCACCATTGTTTTTCTATTTTTGATATCAACAAAGTGCTCAACTGCAGTTGCAATGTCTGCAGAAAATAACCGTCTTGCTACTATTTCATTTATGCCAATCCTGCAGAAAGAAGGCATTATTGTCGCAGAAAGCTCAAACGGTTTCTACCGTGGGGTTTCTGGGGCGAATTCAATATGCAGCGGACACAATAAGAATACAAGTAAAGAAACCTTTAAAAAAAATACAAGTACATGCATACCTTTAAAGAAACTTTGACATTTGTAATGATCGACATGATCCACAAAAGTAAAAACTATCATTCGTTTGACAGCTGGCAAAAAAGGCCGTGGATCGGAACAAATTATGGAATATGGAGTAGCCTTTATTCCCATCCTGGTTGATGTACAAATAATTTATCCTGCTCAGTTGGCATCTTTTTCATATTTGCATGGGTACAACAATTGTGAGTGTCCTTTGAGAACTGGAAAATATCCTGCTGATTTTTTTCAATTACGATCTTAGTGAAGTATCTTTATGCTACGTTGCACATGAAATGAGAAAATAATCTGTAGGCCACTTGTACAATGATACTGGACCTATACAATGTTCCACAATTAGAATGCAGCTGGCATTCACGATGGCGTGTATTTTCCATGAATGTGAAAGTGCTATATTTTGCCTGCATAATTTCTCTAGTTTCATGTTCCCACGCTGTTGTATCTTCTTGCCGAGCTTCATAGGCGTGTGTCGACAATGCAAATGTTGACTTTGAACGTCACAATCTTTATTTAATACGACATTTTGTTCACGCAGCACTCGTAAATTTGTATTTCCTTGGAGAAAATTAGGCCACATTTCATAAAACTGTATGTATACCTTTCTTAAAGTTCTGAATGCATTTGTGATAATTCCAGTGTTAGGCCTGTCCGACGCAATTTTTTTTTAATTGTTCGTATGTATATAGAAATGTGATTCGTCAAGTTTTCGTTGCTGTTTCTTCTCATGATGGTGAACGGTCCATTTTTCACCGAAAATTCAAGAAGACATTGAATGTCCGAAGTTTGTGGCAAAGTAGTAAAGTGTTTCGCCTTGCTTTTAATGTCTTCTTTAAGCCATAGTAAACGGAGTAAACGCCGCTTGCCGGTTTTTGCCATTGTGATTATCTGCATTCTCAGTGTGGAATATACCAAAGGTTGTTACTGGGTATCCAACCGTTTCCTGCTTGGGAAGAAATGTCATGATATTCCTGATAGAACACGCCCTGCAAGTCCTGCTCTTCTAACTTATTCCTACTGTCAAGTTTTTCTACTTTTTATTAAATAGTTCTGTTAGATTCATCTTGTTGTATAATAACCTTGCAAGAACGAGTTTATTATACTGTAACTATATTGTGAAAAAAATTGAAAGGCAGCAACCTTAGGCCACTAAACTTTAATTAACTGTACTATGGAGTGGTACTAAAATAACTGATGTGGGCACGTGAATTTTTATGTTTAAATTTATTCATAATTTTTCCGATGCAGAAGATGGTTAGGGTACTCCCCCCCAAAAAAAAAGTAGTCGCTACATGTGTTGTGAGTGTAATATTTGCATTTTTTTTATATCAGATTTACACTGCAAATGTTGCACGTTGGGTAAAAGGATTTTCTTTAGATCCAAGGGTATAGTGTGCCACGTCTCATATATTAATTTCTTAAAGCTTTGGTGAATGGAACGCTGACTGGTATGGTCAACAGATCCGTGAAGTGTTCGGTTAATGACGAGCTATCAGAATTTTTTAGACCCTGTCTTAAAAAAATGTTCCACGCACTAAGCAAACACAAATGTGCGAAATTATGAAATCCATTTAATTAACTTTGAGTGGCCTTACCAACACCATGGTGGTCTATCAAATAAAATTAAGTCAAAGTCGCAATTGTGAAAAGAAATACTTGTGTCCTACAGTTGGTTTAGCAAACCTTATCCCGCACACTGCCCATTTACACAATGCAGATCATGTCCAAGCAATGCAACAATTATAAAGCAGACTTGTCTAGCACACAACATCTGTGACTCAGACCTGTCTAGCACACAGCAACCTCTGTGATGCATCATGTCTAGCACACACAACCTCTGCGATGAGGATTTGTCCAGCGTACAGCAACCTCTGTGAAGCAGACTTGTCCAGCAATCTGCAGCCTTTGTGATGCAGACTTGTCCAGCACACAGCAATCTGTGACATAGATTGTCCAGCACATAGTAACCTCTGTAATGCAGACGTATCCAGCACACAGCAACCCCTGTGACGTAGATTTGTCCCACATACAGCAACCTCTGTGACACGGACTTCTCCAGCACACAGCTATCTTTGTGATGCGGACTTGTCCAGCACATAGCAACCCATGTAACACAGATTAATCCAGCACACGGCAACCTCTGTGACGCAGACTTGCCCAGCACACAGAAACCTCTGTGACGCAGACTTGTACAGCACACAGCAAACGCTGCGATGCAGACATAACAAGCACACAGCAACCTCTGTGACGCAGACTTGTCTAGTGCACAGCAACCTCAGTGATGCAGATTTGTCCTGCACACAGCAACCACTGTGATGCAGAAGTTCACGCTGAACACGCACTAAACTGATACAGACTGCTTTCCCCACCCAGCCTCTGCAGTAAAATAAGCAGAAATATTGGGTGTGGACTCACAGTATCATCATCATCAGGGCTGAAAACTGCCTGCAGGCTGGGACACGTCGTGCAACATCTTGGGAGATACAGCAAATGTGTTGTTCCCAATAAAACTGAAAGCATTACTGCAATACAACAACTGCACATATATTCACAACACAGATGGACATATTCAAAAAGGAAAGACTTGGCCACGAGAGTATTAATAATAGTGTCTTGCCTATTCAAGCATAAAATTGTTCCATAAAAATTGTTGAAATACATAATCTAAAAGTGTCACAAATAAATGTGGTTTTAATAGACCATGAGATTGGTATTGTTTTGGTGTGCAGGTCTGTTTAAATATTTTGTTCACTGCATAATTTCCTCTCTTTTTATTTTGATAGGTTAGACGAAATGGAGATAACAGGCTTCGTTTCGTCTTCCAAATACGACCACTCTGTGACATATAAATCTACGGACACTGGTGGCATTTTTATGTTGACACAAGCAGTACTGACTGCTGTATTTAATTTGATGAAGGACTGTCCCCAGGAATTGGATATACTTCAACTTTCCAATACTGTCGTCCCTAAACTTCTCCAGCAGTTGGAACAGAAAGAATGAGAATTACCTTATTAATTAAAGGGCGTTGTGCAACTTCAAAACTTCGGTGCATGACTTGTGGGAAATATAAGTATCTGAAAACCACTGTAAACATAAAAATTGGAGAAGAAAATATTCTTGATACAACGAACACTGTAATCCCTAAAATGGCCAAGGATTGTAGTGTTCAGTGCAATATGGTTGTAGCACCTAAGTTGATACGCCCGTCACAGTTCACCGTAGTGAAATGTAAGGTGGAAACCTTGGGTAAATACACGTCCAGTGTATGAAAAGACTACATTCTGAACGGGATGCCCTTGCTAAGACAGTTGCCAAACTGGGGCTAGCGTGTAGTGCCATAGAATACAAATTCGAAAATACTGGTAAACGAATTGGTCAGCAAACAAGACGTGCTGACCGGCACAAAATGCACACGGTAAAATCCAAAATTGAATCGGCTTTTTGATGGACAGAATCATATGGCTTACAGCCTAGTGAAGTCCAACTTAAAGATGAGAAGGGAGAGGTGGGTACACGCAGTTAACTTAGAAAAAACAAAATAACATATCGAAGCCTCCTGCACGTAAAGAAAGCACCGCAAACAATAGCATGGAGACTCTCCACGATGTTGAATGCGGCTATATTAGTCAAAAAAGTTACACAGACTTAGCCACAAAGAGTCCCCAATTACCAAAATGGCATCAGGTAATGAAGACCAAGTGTAGTGACTCATCCTGCCTCAGCTCCTGTTAACGTCAATATAGGACGAACTGATGCTGGGACTGTTGACCCAGCATCTTGATTCCCTTGAGCTGAGCCTGGATGACGATCTTAAGTGTGCCCTGCCTCTATTATTGAAATTCAAGTCACTATATTGTTGTGCATGCCGAACTCAAACCAATTGTTAAGCATGCGCTCTGACTTGCCAACATATTGTTAATTTTAAGTAATCTAATATTATTTATTCCAAGCCAGCATTCGACCCCAAACTTCCCGTGAGTAATCTTTGGCCTAACTATTAGAAATTTATTCCTTTTCCTCCCCCAATTTCCCCAGTCCGCCACATTTAAGGTTTCATGTCCCTGCAAGTCATTGTATTTTAACCATCACATTGTCATTAATTAAGAACTGTTTGGTTTAAGTCGTGGCAGGCGAGGCTATGTATAACATCCAGCAGTAATGAACCATCAAATATTCAACCCAGCCAAATCTCTTCTTGATTATTGAATTCCACACACTGAACCATCTCCCACACACTCTAGTTTTATCACGTTAGGGCCGCCCACTCCCCCTGAACCTCTACACAAGGCCCAACTGAGAATTGAGCCGAGGCCAATATCAGGCAAGTTGTATGGTGCGCAGTTAGACACCCTACGGGAACTAAAGGCCATGATTATGGAAAGCGTAAGTGAAGTATTTTCATTCTTAACAAAACTAAAGATGATTGATAAGTCAATTTTTACGAACAATGGATGAGGTGGAGAGGCTTTTTATATTAGGAGTGATGGCTTCCATGCAATATAGTGAATACTGTCACTGCTATCTAGAATTACAGTAGTATTAGAAATTAGTCAAACCTTATCTATTAATAAGTAGTAACTATAAAATTTCGCGTGATTCTTTAAAATTACTACTTAAAAGATAAAACAGAAAGGTTTTTCTTTTCTAATTATTATAACTGTATTGCGACGATTTCTTGCATCTTGTGTAGCATTTGCAATATCTTACATTAGGTATACTTGAACATTAATAATATAGTACATAAATTATTTTTCAGTTTTATATATATAATTTGATATAAGTTTGGAAGGGCAATTTGTAAGAATTTGTTGCAGCCTAAGCTATTGCACCAGTAAAGAAATGCCATTGTAAATTAAGCCTCAATCTCCCCCCCCCCCCCCTCCTCCTCTCATCCCCCGCCGCCAGCCATTTTCTTTCAGCAGCCAAGCACCTATTTTAGGCCAGTATAGTGTTACTTATATTTTAAACTAAAACCAGGTCATTGGAAAAATACCGGTGCTTGAAACTGCTATTTTATGTATAATTAGGATATTAAATGTTTTATAGATTTAGGTTAGTGGTTTCACGATTACGGACCATTAATATCCAGCATTTTTCTCCTATAGCTTCATTGTAGTTTTTCTTGCAAATTGTATACTAACATAAGCCAAAGATATCGAAATTAAAAACTTAATTTTTTAAGTGCTTGCCAACATTCTATAAATATAGTTATTGCCACTGTACTTAAATTTGGCATACAGAGCTGATCCATTACCATATCTGCAGAATTGGCATTGGATAAATTGTTTTGTCACTAATATAGCAAATTGCACATCCTGATAGAGTAAAAAGTAGGAGAAAGTGTTTCACTTGTATAAGTAATGCAACGGATTGTTTTGGCAGACTGAAATAAGTTTTTGGCATACTCCAGAACCAGAGCAAGACCAGAAATAGACAAGTTTGTTTTCAGTTGTTGTAAACCGTAAAATACCTTATTCCTACCATTACACTTATTACGTTGCTAGAAGTTTCAACTAGTGCATAGAAATAGCAAGAAGGGGTACCTCTTAAAATGCAGTAATAATTTTATCCACATAGTAAATAAGCACTAAAGCAACAAGCAAAGTAGTGGTTTGAGTCCAAACAATTATTTTTTCAGTATGGGTCAGTACACAAGCAAAACACACAGACTGCATTTTTTGAGGGGAAAGCAAATCACGCAATTAAATTGTTAGTGGCAATGCAGGTTTGCCAAATTGCCTTTGGGAAAATTGATCTGATGTCCAATTTTGTAATTTCTAATGATACTGACAGTACCTTAATCAATCAATTCCCCTCGCCCTAATTAAAACGAATCATCCTTGACCAAGAGCCCACTTGCAAGGAATAAGTAGGTCTGAATGGAATGGCATTATCACGTCATCAACCAAAGGACTCTTAATCCTTTAGAATGAAACAATGCTAATTTTTGTGCCGTTTTATGAACTGTCATGATTTGCTCCTAGTGGCAGAAAAAAATGTATAACGTCCTAAAACCAAACCATGAACAAAAAATATTTAGATGAAACGTACTTTCAACACATTGAAATAGGAAGTGAAATTAATAAAATGTGAAAACCTTGTAATCACTGGACAACGGCTAGCCAAACTTTGTTTAGTCCGACATAATAGTCCACAATGTAGAGAAAACGATTGATCCGTTATTAATGTTTGCCGATGCCAATCTTCTGCGATCGGTCGGACAAACATTTGCCGATATTTTTGCTGATTTCCCATTAACTTGCACCCCGTTAGATTTGGGCCTAAACTGGCTGTAAAACAGAATCTAACGTAGCTGCAATAAAACAATGAATTAAAAAAAAACACAAGAAATAATATCATATAATTAAAAACAACAACTCTGGTTGATCTCCGTAGGCACACGCGTCACATAACGCAAACGAAAAGCCTTTTCCGTTATGTGGAATTATCATTATTACCAGCCCCAAAACGTCTTCCGTGTAAAAAATTAAATAGTTGAACGCTTCAACACTATCACGTTTTAACACTATCACTATCAAAAAGTTTGTGCTTAGAAAAATGTTGCTTAGAAAAATGTTGCGTTGGGCGAAGTACGTAAAACTGAATAAAAGTAAACACAGAAACATTGGTTAACAATAAAACTAGTCAAAATAAAAGGTTAAACAAGTTACGTGTGGTAACAAAAGCAAAAAGTTATGTGAAATCAATAGGCCGACTTCAGGTTAAAATAAAATAAAGTTCATTTGTTATTATTAAGCGAAAAATCAGTAACCAAAAGTAAAAAGATTTTTCATTATTATTATTGTTTTTCTCTGAAAAGTGGGCAAGATCGGGACTCGATATCAGTGATTGAGCCCGGTATCGGTAGATCTTTCTTTTCGATATCGGTATCAGATCGGAAGAAAGTGGTATCGGCCAAGCTTTATCTGTAATGTGTAAGCAAGCATCGACTTAAACGTAATGTAACCTCTGCTGTTTTACATAAATTTCAGGCCATAAAAACAAACACTCCTCTTAACCAAATAGGCACTACCGTTGTAAAGGTGGAAGGTGACGGAACACGTATGACAATGCCAGGAAGCTCGTGGACAGCATTTCATTTGGTTATTTTGGACTCGTCAAAGTAATCTTCAATTATGCAAATGTAAGCATCTTGGTTTTCTATTTTTTAAGTGTTGGTATCATAATAGTATCACAAAGCTGAATAAACCTCTTTATCCGAATAAAATTAAACACTCTTTATTTCTTTTCGTAGCACATCGAACAGTTACAATAATGGAAGGGGGTGAAGATTACGATGACCTTGAGTTGGATTTGGAGACTTGTTAATGTTCAGTACTGTCAACACTATTATTAAAGATGGTGCACTTGAGGTAAATGATATTCATATTCCCATCAAGATTGTTCTGGGAGGAGACATGAAAGTAAGTCTATTTCACAATTTATAATTTATTTAAATAGCAAACCAGTGATTCCAGTTCGCTCTATTTTATTCAGGTCATCCTCTAATGATAAGTTACGTAGTAGCATAAATGCCAACTGATGACGACTGATCAATTTACCTGAAAAGTACAGCCCATTTCGTACGTTTTTAAGGCATATATATAACAAATGTGACCATATCCAAACATTATCAATAATAACTTCCTTTGTTAAAGTTTTTCTTTAAACAATATAATTTAGGAAAACTTGTCTTAAAATAAAGAAAGAACTCACAAGGCCAGTCTTTAATGAAAACTTGTCTTAGTTTTCATCAATTAAATTATCAAAATGTCACACACAAAAAACATAAACAAAAAAAAACAGGAACGGCAAGTTCAAAACATGCAAAGGGGTGATTTCGAAACAGCAATTAAACAAGTGGCTACAGCGACTACCTAGTCGCATCTGGTCTTCGGAACAGTTCAGGGTCAATTGACATCATATTGACTACGAGATAGTATCTGGAGGGCATAACTACAAGGGGCACTGGATTAAAATGTAAGGAAAAACAACGGCATTTCTAGTCAAGACAGTGCTTTGACAGCGGATTTCTTAAGCCTATAACGCCCGATTTTTGTTCTTGGAAAAAACAACGTTTTTTTAAGCCTAAGAAAACCGCTCTCAAAGCACTGTCTTGACTAGAAGTGCCGTTGTTTTTCCTTACATTTTAATCTAGTGCCCCTTGTAGCTATCCCCTCCAGATGCTATGTCGTAGCCAATATGACGTCACTTGCCGCTGCTCTATACCGAGGCACACTTCTCTATCACGAAATTGCAACAGCTATCTCTATTATATAATCTAAAAGCAGTAACCATCAGAATTGCCCGTAAAAAATGTGTTAGCATTGTATCTCTATCTGGTACCGTTGCGTAGTTGAAAAAAGCGACGGACGGACAAAGTCGCTGCAATAGTCTTGTACAGAAGACTAAAATGGGTGGGTAGGAAAGTATTTGTAAGTAGCCTTAAATCTTTAAAAAGAATCTCGGATTAATTTTTACTAGACTTAAAATTGTTGAAGAATAATTATTCAATACGCTTTGGTTTGTAGCCTAAGTTATTGATATTTAGGTCTTAATGACATCTGTACAGAATGCTAAACTTTACCGTCATCCTTTGCCATCTTGGCTGACCTAAATTCTAAGCCTTTACTCGATATGTTCTTTACTCCCAATGAAATGAAACCAGGTGAAGTGAGCTCACTGAACTGATCAAATCTCTTACGATCTGATGGACTGAGTGAGTGAGTGCTCGTCTTTTGCTAAAACATGGATTTTTTTTTATAATAAAAAAGACAGATAGTCTCACTACCTTTCCCATAATGCTGTGTTGGCCTGAACTTAAGTGAAATGTAGTTCTTGTTGTCATTAATTCAATAAAATAAATGGCTACAAATTATTTAAGATTTATGATTTCACAGAAGGCTGTACTGCTTTTACTAGTCCTGCTACTAGTATGACGAACTGATTCGAAACTTACATGTATAATAACGTTTTATACGATTTGAAGTTCTTTCAGGAACTTTTTTTTTTTGTATTTCTTGTTTATTCTAAATCACACAAAAATATTTCGGTTACTGACCTACGATTGATAGCCACTATAAATGCCTACCGTAAAGAATAAAATATTTGAAGTTCACCAACGAATAGCAAACAATGTGAGGGTTATAAGCCTCCTGACCTCTCCTCTGAGCATGATGACGCTTGACAGAATTGCATCTTCGGTCTATGATATATGACACTGTGTCTGTATTGGTTCTCAAGGGGCACAAATGATCCA
>JAHWFP010047497.1:0-30431 GCA_023313725.1 Lithobius niger | reverse complement strand
GCCTTTCCCTGGTTGAATGATATCACTACCTTCAAAGGCCGATCCTTTTTGGAACTTGGCGGCTTTTTACACCAGTTTTGGTTTTGGGTGGATGTCACAACTTTCGTAGGACTGTGAACGTACAAAGGTTACACCGTCTTATCTTCATCTGTACTGACAAGGTGAGGAGTAGGATGCTTTGTTGTTTAAAAAAATGAGTGGTGATTATGGGTCGACTCCATAAAATACATGGGGTATGAAAGGGTTTCTTGGTTTTAGCAAAAGGTTTTTGTTATTGTTTTGGTTTGGACTCTTTTGGCTTTCGTGAGGTGTCAAGATGAGAGGCTGATTTAGGGACTAAGCCTTGAAAAAGCATGTCTGATTTGTGGATAGCTTGATTTCTTAATTGATCTTTCGTTGAGTCGTTGAGGTTTGTGGTCAATTGCAGAGCGATGTCTCTCAGAAGAAGGGATGAGTTGAATAGGGCTTTTGTGAAACAATTCATGGAGTGAAAGATTGCTAAACAAGCTTTCCTGAATACTAGGTTTATCAGGAACGAAAGGTGTTTGATCTCACTTTGACTTGGCTCAGAAGAAAGCTTCTCACAGAGAACGTTAGCGGCAGTGTTGAGGATGTTGGCTTCTGAATCGGCCCAAAGACCCAGGCGAAGTAGTTTGTCATTGTCCTTTAGAACGAAAGATTTGACCTTAGTTTTTCTTGGAATGTGGAAGGCCGTGCCAAAATCTATTTTTGTCTCAGTGGTAAGAAATTCTGATTGAGAAATCAATTCATGGAGTAATCTGAAAGAATTCTATCGAAGTTCTTCGGATTTGTGGAGTCATTACTGAAAGGTTTGAAAAACGATGTTTTGCGGTCGGGACGTGATAGAGGGAGGTCTTTGCTGAGTTCCAGTGGTTCTCCCTTGCCAAGGAGAATGCCCGTATTACATAAAAGGATTGTGAGGAGTCCACGGATTGACCTAGGACGGCACGTTCCTTAAAGTTGCGGTCTCAGAGGAGGCTAAAGCCAAAGCGGGTTGGCAAGCTTCGGTTCTTAGTTGGTGCAGAATCGGAGGAAGCCGGTTTGTAGAGAAACCAGTCTGAAATGGTGTCTTCCACTGTTTTGAAAAGGACTGAGATAGGGATGGTGGAAGGGTCCTTGATGAAAAAGCTGTCTTCGAAATGAGCATGGTGTGAGTTCTCTTTCCTCTCTGTCGGTTCTCTTTCCTCTCTGTCGCTGATAGGCTGGTCGAGACAGGTGGACGAAAGAGTCGAGTTTTGGTGAGATCTTCGGCGTAATGTCGAGGCCGAGTCAAGATCGCTGTTGCTGTCTGTACTGGAATGCGGGCGGTGACTCATCGATGACCTGGGAAGCGGTGTGGAAGGTCGATGAAAGGATGAACTTTGATTAGACGTTCCCTCACGTGATACAGAGGATCAGCGTTTCTTTATGGGTCAGTGGGTGAGGTCATTTGCGGGTGGAGTTGCTTGATGTGGCCGTAACCTATTTGGTGGTGAAGGACTGCCGAGATGGTGATGCGGAAGCTGGTAGTTGAGGCGGCTTCTGTTTATAGTGGAATTCGTTGAGCTCATGATCCATCAGAATGTGGACTTGATTCTGCGAAAAGGGTTGGTCGGTCGAGCCTATTGGGGTTGGAGATGTCAAGAGGAGTGGGACGAAAGGTTGAGTGGAGTGTCGGTTAAGGGGCGAGAACGTTTGTGCTTTATGCTGTAGGTTTGGTGTTTCAGCTTGCATTTGAGCTTGGTGTATTCTTCTTTTGCTCACCGAAGGCTAGCCTAGAGAGTTTGTCAGTCAGAGGCCGAGGCAGTGGTTTGACCGTGTTAAATCGAAGATGCAGGCAACTTGTTTACCGTGTTGCCTGTTGGGGTAGGTGGGGCAAGAACGGTCGAGGGACATGGTGACTGATGCGATATGGAGCACGAAAGGTTCTTGTCTGATGCCGAGGATTGCAAGTTCGGATGCTCACGGCATGGCTTGGTCGAGGGCCCAGAAGGTCTGGTAGAGAAGAACGAAAGGCTGACGACAACGTCATCATGAGCAGCAGATGGGCTGGCGGGCAAGGAGGTGGTCTTCCTGGAGGAGACATCCTTCAGGGTGCCTTTGAGTCTTGCCATCGATGCTGCTAAGATCCTTGGTTGATGAGGAACTCTGGATTTTTAGCCGACCAAATGTCCAGTTGATGAAACGAAAGGTATTCACGATGGCGTCGAGAAAGGTTGAGAGGGAAAACGAAAGCATGTCCACACTGTGGCTCACTAGAGGAAAAACGATGACAACCATTCACGCCATGATACTTATATAGGGAGTGGTGCATTGGCGCATGTGCACTTGGGGTACCCAGTTTGGTTGCTACAATCAACTTAAAAACCTCTAAGGAAAGCCAGCATTCGCAGAACTGAATGCTAAATTCACAGGTAATATACATTTTCTAGCGGCAATTAGAAATAATGTTTATAAATGTCAACTCACTGAACTATTCAGTGAACAACGACGAATTTTCAATTCTGGACTTGGATTTTCTTCAGAACGAAAACATGCTCGACTACATCTGATCGTCTTCAAAGTTGCAGTGGTAGTTTGGTTTTGAATTTTTTTGTTTTATTGCCCTAGTTGCGATTGGGCCGGCTGGGTTTGATGCTTTTTCGCTGCTATGGGTTTGCGGGCAACTGGGTTAAAATGATGTATTCAAATATTAAAATCGGTCAAAATTTGGCAAAGACCTGGAGGCAAGTTGTTTTGTAGGGATAAATCAGGAAAAGATATTGTTTGGGTTAATACAAGATGTAATTGCAATACGACACTGCTGCAGCAGATTTAAATGAAGCAACTACTCGGTATCTCTTTACTTTTCAACACTGAAATAAATGTGATCCCAAACTAGTTTGGTTGCTTGTTCATTAATTATTTTCCTAACTTTAACCGGCAATCAATTTGTACTGACCAGGCACTAAGTGGATTATACTCTTTCGGCAAAAGCAGTTTAGTCCAGTCTTATATATAAATAAATAAATACACCTTATGTCCTTGCACATCATGATGCAAATATTTTAAGGATCTTGAACTGATTGTGCGGATTTATTGTTCACTTGATTTCAGTTTCTCAACATAGTGATGGGCTTGAAAGCAGCCAACACCAAAAAATTCGTGCATATGGTGCAAGTGCACAGCAGATGAAAGGTAAAACTAGTATTGATTAATCCTGAGCAAATTTTTATTCAGTTTTATTTATGAAGAGTCTTGTCTGGTGGACACAAAAACCTGGAAAGGCATGGAAATATGCATAAGAATCTGAAAAGGTAAGCGTGAATAGAAAAATTTGAAATAGGAAATATGATATAAAATTTCGTTGGACTTAATTGGAGAACCGAAAAAAGAGGATGAGTTGGCTTTGTACACACATATTTTTCTGCCTAAATGTTATTGAAAATATTCATAAAGTACAGGGTGCTCCACAAAAAACTGACGACCCAACATTTTCTAGTTAGCACCCCTCAGAACCAGGAGAGGACAGAAACCAAAGCTAATGAAACGGGAAGATTTCTGCCTTATCCTGGTTCTGAGGGGTGCTAATTAGAAAAGTTGGACTTAAAAAATGTTGGGTCGTTAGTTTTTTTTGGACCACCCTGTATTCAAATTGGGGTAAAAACATAAAAAAACTGGGCTGGAAAAAATATAAAGAAATTGCTCTGGAAAACCTGAATAATTCGAAATGTTATAAGTTGACTTGGCCAGACCAGACACCCAACCTATCTGAGTGTATTGGTTAGTAGAGATACAACCACCCTTTGTCCTGCAAAGATTGTATTGGTTTGAGTAACCCCACACCAGGCTGTCGAAGCCGAAATAACTAGGATCTGAACGAATAAACAAAGCTCTATTTCGTTATTTAAAAACTGGAAGCATCATGCAGCAGCCATTCTATTCAAGTAAGTGTTTTAGTAGCAGCAAAACGTCCAATCACACGTGTATTACAAGCGTTGTTTTTGTTATCACTTAAAAAGGTTGACACTCCAGCACTTCAGTAGAAATTTTGGGTAAGCCAAATAAAATTAAAGCGAATGTTCAAGAAATGTTCAAGAATGTTATTCAGCATTCTAGCTGAATAACATGTTGCATTTGATGGCAGGAATTATAGCTTTAAGGGTTAATCACAATATTCCATAAATATTTTGAAAGTAATCAAAATAGACATAAGAGTTACTCCCATATCGTGAGTTGCATGACATAAGACAGTGAAAATTGTAACAGAAATTTATCCACACCAAGTGTCAGTGACAAAAGAAGGCAGGAGTCCTAAATGCCGTTAGAACAGACGTAGAAATAAGAAATAAGGCAGACTTTGGTCCCACCTCACTTTTTTTTACTGTAATAGACTAGAAATGAACGCACAGATGTAAGACTGCCTTACACTGGATATCCAACTTGCCCGCTTGTGTAAGGATTAAAGATGGGTCCGTTTCCCATATTTTAAGCTTACTCTGGTACTAAATACTAATCAAGCTGTTACTTCTTCATATTACCTATATAAAGTCCCCCATAGTATTCCCTTGTTGTAGGTGATTCTATACAGTGTCCGACATGGATTTATAGTGGAGGAATTTTAGGGTAAAAAATGGCAATCGACCTAACAAATTAGCAGGAAGTGGAGACTTGGCACAGTTGTTAGTTAAGCCTTCCTGATGAAAACTTTAAAAGTCCCCATAAATCACTGCTGTGCTTCAGCCGCCATCTTGGAAAATGGCGTCCAAGTTTCCGTTTTTTGGCAAAATAAATGACAATCGACCTAACATATTACCAGGAATTGGAGACTTAGCACAGTTGTTAGTTAAGCCTTGATGATGAAAACTTTAAAAGTCCCCATAAATTCCTGCTGTGCTTCAGCCGCCATCTTGGAAAATGGCATCCGATTTTCCATTTTTTGGCCAAAAAAATGCCAATCGGTGTATCTAATTAACAGGAAGTGGAGATTTGACGCAGTTGTTAGTTAAGCCTTGTTGATGAAAACTTTAGTGTCCATGTATCTGCTGTGCTTCAGCCGCCATCTGGGAATAGGGTACCCGATTTTCCGTTTTTGGCCTGTATTAGATCTGATGCAACCTATGCTGAAAGCCATTATGGGAAAAACTGAACCCTTGTGTTTGATGGTTATCCTGAAAGTGAAACAACTAAAAGGGGAGCACAAGGACGATGAGCAGAAACTGGAACTTCTAGAGACATGATATTTAGTGACAATACACCAACCAGTACCTCAAATTCAGTTTCTTGACAAACAGAGGCAACAAACCAAATCTGATAGAATGCACACAGAATGCACACAGAATGAAAACCAAAGGCTATTCTGTTCTAGAGGTGGGGAGTGATGCATATACTTTCATTGTCATGGTTGCTCTAGATAAAGTCAAGCATAAACGTCCAACAGTCGTCAATGGGTAGGATGTAGATTTTCTTGTGCTTTTAACTGCTGTATCCCACATAGCTTTTGCAGAAGTCTGGTTTCTCCAACCTAAAAAATCCAGCAGCTCACCCACTACTTTTGACATCCAAATGGAGAAAAAGAGAAAATGGTTGAAGCTTGTGAAATTTTACTGTTTGCTCACGTGGTGACTGTATACGACACGACATTAACTCTGTACAAAAAAGAGTCAAGGTACAGGGACTCAAACTTCTTAGAAGGACAAGAAATTGAGAGATGGAAAGAACATATTTAACCAAATGGATGCCAGTAAAGAAGATATCAAAGCTGCTAAGGAAAGGTTTATCTTATAACTGTATGGATCTAAAGCAAAGTCCTTCGATGAGTGAAGGTACCTCACTCATAACCACTCACCAGCAAGAAAGGAGACTGGATACATCTTTTCTCTTGGAATCCTTGCCTCCAACCAGCGCAACTTCAGAGCAATACTCATGCAAGATGTATCTCTGCAGGTCCAGGAATGGATAGGAAATGGCATCGATACGACAGAGTGGGGTTGGTCCGTGACAAAGGGATCACTGAGACCTGTTCCCACTACCAAGTAAGCAATTCCATCAGATCGTCTGAAGGTAATTTCATGCAACTGCAAGGGAGGATGCACCAATAAGAGATGCAAGTGTGTGCATTCTGATTTGTTGTGCTCAGCTATGTAAGTAAGGCGGATTGGGGCCAAAAATTGATGAAATTGTTCATTTTCTGTGTAAAACATACAATTTATTATGGGTGCTTATGACGGGGACTGGAAAAAATAGCCATGATAGGAAGTTCAAAACCCCTCATGAGGGGGGAAGGAGGTGATTTACCCCGACCCCAAAACGGTTTTTTGAGTGTAACTCCTTAACCGGTAACAATTCAAAAGAATAATGTGAACCAAAGACGTTCAGCACACAATTCTGGACAGAAAAGGAACGGCATATCTTTTACGTAAAATCAACCATTGAACCCCAAAAGCGTATTTAAAGCACATCACCCTTAATTCACGCGAACGCTCCGTTTATCAATTGGTTGTTATACAGCTCTTCGTGTTCCAAGTGTTCCTCCACGCCTTCTAATAGCATAAATTGGTCATGCTTAGAATTTTCTGAAAGGTGGTAACCTATCCTTTCCATTAAATCTAACCGAATTTTATTAAGTTAGATAGGGACCGTCCTGCACCTATTTAAAGGTGAATAGTTAATGGCTTAACGGAAAAAAGCTTATTTTGATTTTCAAATTCAAATTGTTCTTGTGAGCTCTCTAATAGCCCGAAATGGACATGCTTAGGATTTTCAGAAAGGTGGGAATCTGTTCTTTCCATTGTTCTCAACCAAAATTGTTTAGCTTAGATTCAAATACAAATATGAGCACTTTGAATGGCACTTTGAATGGTAATCAATGGCACTTTGAAATTGAAACCAGCCGCTACAACAATTACAGCTAAACTTTTAAACGGGTGTAGGCCGGTCCCTATCTCGGCTAAAACCTTTCAGTTAGGATTGATGGAAAGAATAGATTCCCACATTTCAGAACATCCCATGCAAGTCCATTTAGGACTAGTAGAGGGCTTGCAAGAGCACTTTGAATTCCAAAATCATCATAGGCTTTTGCCGCCATGCCATTACATCTTCACCTTTAAACGGGCGCAGGACGATCCCTATCTACGTCACAGATTTTCGGTAAGGACTGATGGAAAGAATAGATCCGCACCTTTCATAAAATCCGTAACATGTCCATTTCGGGGTATTAGATGGCTCTCCAGAGCACTTTGAACACGAAAACCACTGTAACAACTAATTGAAAAAAGGACCGTTCTCACGAATAAAGGGTGATATACTTTAAATACGATTTTAGGGTTCAGGGGTTGCCTTTGTGTAAAAAATGTATGTCACTTTTCTTGTCAAGAAATATATGCTGAACGTTTTTGGTTCACATTTTGCTTTTAATTTGTTGACGGTTAAGGCCCCCAAAAAAATTTTCGGGGGGGGGGGGGGGAAAAATCGATCCCTCCCCTGGGGAGGGGGGTGGTTTGAACCTGCTATCAAAGATGCGTTATTGAAGTGCCCCCTTCCTATGCATTCATACCAAATTTCTCGCTTTTCAAAGAAGGTGAACAATTCCACTTCTAACTGGCCTACTAATGGGTGGAGAGTGCGAAGGAACTACGTAATACCTGCGACAACTCATACCTGTCGAGATGCTACTACAGGAGTTTGAGGATTGAACAATAAGTTTATTGTGACAAAGGTAATTTTCTCAGAGAATATATAATATGACACTGACAATCTGATATGGACATGTAATAGGGTCTTAAAATATGTATTCAGAGCTCATAATGCTTCTTTTCATACATAAAACTAGTAGTAATTTGCATGTTAGCATTTAACTGCAGAATTTAAAATCTTTATCAGTCTGTAAATTTTTTATTTTTCCTAATACAAAAAAATGTTTCCTACAAAAAATGTTTGTCTTTTTCTGAGAGAGAAATTTTGTCTCTTAGCAAATTTTGCTAACTTTGAATCTTCTCCAGTTATTGCCAAAAAAACCGAAAATCGGGCGCCATTTTCCAACATGGCGGCTGACGCACAGCTTGGATTTATGGGGACTTTTAACAGCGTCATCAGCAAGGCATCACTAACTACTGTGCCAAGTTTCAACTTCCTGCTAATTTCTTAGGTCGAATTTCCTAAAATTCCTCCACTATTGGTCTCTTTTGGTTTCATCCCGGAATCCAGACTGCCGAGAATGGCGAGAGAAGCCCCATTTTTGGTTGCCTCCGTCTACGTCATTATAACGTAGGCATAAAAATACTGTTTGGGGAAAATACTTCTTCCTTCATGCAATACGAACACCATTCATGAGAAACCTAAAGGAGTTAAAAAGAACCTCGAAGAAAGGCTATTGAATACCAAGAATAGGGGTTGCTCCCTGACTATACCCCTCCCTGTACTTCAGAGCCGGGGCAGAGCCTGTCTAGCCTGTCCACGCCTTATTATGTGTGCCTAAAGACAGCTAAGTAACAGTGTTTATCAACCAGTTCACTGGTGTGCAAATTGTGTGTTACAGTATAAGCTTCGTCTCCTATTCACAAGCATACTTAGGGCAGCTATTTGCAAGCCTCTTGTAAGTTTTAACCATTTTAATGTTGTACATGGTTCGTACACTAGTGGCAAAGTTGGAAAACTCTAAAGTTTGTTAAGCTCTTTTCCAGACCTTGAAAAGTATAGAATTCAGACAGATTGTCAACATCAAGCTGGAATACCCTGGAATTTACTGACTGTAGTGTTCAAGGAATAATTTCAAACTTATTATTAAAAAAAACTTTATAGTTTTACCCATAAATCGCCTAAAAGCATTAGCTCTTGAAATCACTCGGTCTATGTTAGGCCAGTTGAAGAAAAAACACACTTCACAAGTGGAACCCATTTTCCCTTAAGCATCCGACGATTTTTTTGATAATTCTGCGACTTCGTAACTGTTCTGGTTGTTTCTCGAATGCTTTTTCCCTAGAGATAAAATTGTGTAAATCCAGCCAGCTCGCTAACCCCAGTGTGCATGCGTGCACCCTTCCTATATAAATGTCGTAAGGCATAAGTGGCCATCTTTCTTTCCTCTCAATATGTTATGGTGGCGGCTCAAGAGGGGAGGTGGGTGGGTACAGGTAATTTATATTTTCTTTTAGGCAATAGAAACAAAATTTAGCCAGCCTACCAGGACCAGCAATTTTTGCTTTCTATTGCCGTGGAAAATATATACATTACCTGTTAATTTAGCGCTTACAGAAGACCTCGTCTGAATTGGAGGCGGGCACCACCTGACAGACACCTTAGGCTTAGGAGCTGGTACCCCAAAAATCAGACTTTGCATTGTATTGAAAAAAAAACACAAAAACACAAAAACACAGGAAGAATGGATCTCTTTTCTGAGTTGCCTTGCTTCTTCTTTTTCTTAGTGCTTAAGGTGGTTAACGACACATCTGACTGCAACAATGGGTCCCAGACGATGAAGTCCATCGGAGTGGTTGGTGATGTCCCTGAGGTAGTATGCCGTGAAGGCTGACTGGTTCTTCCATGAAGCTGCTCTGAGGATCTCAGGAAAGTCAAAGTTGTTGTGGAAAGCCCATGAAGTGACAATGGCTCTCAACTCATGAGCTTTGACCCTAATGTTATTGTCGAAGTCAGAAGCATCGTATGCGTTGATGATAACTGTTTTAATCCAGTTTGCAATCGTTGCCGGTGTGGTTTTACCTAAACTCTTTTTGAAGGGTATGAATAGTTGGTTGCGTCCCTTGCGAATTCTGTCTAGATAGAAGAGTAATGCTCGGACTGGACATAGACAATGTTCGGGTTCATTGACCACAGTTGAAAACGCTGGTGTGGTGGTTTAGTTCAGCACAGAAGGCTTTTGATTCTTCGCGTGAAAAGAGTCCCTTGGTGTTAGATAAGCAGCATCGAAGTCATTAGAGAAGAAGCAATACGCCAGGTCCATGGAGAGAGCATGTATTTCGCAGCAGTGTATGTGTGTGGCAAGCGTGAGTAAGAGTACTGCTTTGCATGTGAGAAGATGGAGGTTGCAGTTTTGGAGTGGTTCGTAGGGTTCCTTCACCAAGGGCGACTTTCCCCCAAGTGTTGAACAGAGATTTGCAGATGGAAGTCTTTCGGGTCCATTCTCCTGATGGGAGTTTATGACGTCTGGAGAGGGACTCTGCGATGAGATTCCTACTTCCTGGGATGTGCCGAGATAAAATTGTTGTTTTCAGTTGAATGCAAAGATTGAAGACTAAGGAGGTGACTTCGAAATTTCCTGGACTTTGTTCCTCTTTCCTTTCAAAGATAAGCAACTGTTGCCCAGTTGTACTAGACCGACTTTCCCTGATACTAGGTTCCGAAAATGTCTCAGGCCGTTGAGAACCACTTTTAGTTCGAAGATGTTTATGTGACCTTGGTGTGCAACGTCCACAGGCCTGAATCTTCGCGATGAGCGATGTGTGCTCCCTACCCTTTCAGCGAGCCATCTGTCAACAGGTGAACGTTTTGTTGGGGCTCATGGAGGGGTTCTGTGAAAGAACTGTCATTTCCGACCACCACAGTAGGGTGTCAGTTGGGAAGGAATCATCAAGGGGATGGGAAGTGTTTCTTGGTTGGTTGTAGAAACATTCCCCAAGTGTCGATGCGATAGTGATGAAATAGTCTGGTCATCTATCTTCCGTAAGGGACCAGGCTTGCCACTGAGTCAATTTTTTTATGTGAGACAATTCAGATCTATGAACTAGGAGGAGACTTTTCCCAGAAAGGATTTGGAGAGAGTTGCCATGTCTTCTGTCTGATCTACAGAGTGCATCACTGTTGTGGATTCAAGGTTGAAGATGAAATTTTGGGCTGGAAGTAGTCTTAACTTTTTTTACGTTTATTTCATTACCCAGTCGGCTGACCTGCGGCGATGTTCAAGTTGTCGACGAGGAGGCTTGAGCTTTTTGCTTGCAGAAGCCAGTCGTCTAGTTAAACGCTTGCTGGGATTTGGTTTTGATGTAGATGAGCCAGAATCTTTTTGAGGACAAGAGTGAAGATTCTAGGGCCAACGTTTAAGCCAAAAGGTAGGCAGAGGAATTCGTAGACCTTTCCTTGGTACATAAAGCGAAAGAGGTGGCGTACTAATGTGCGGAGAGGGTCATGGAGGTACGTGTCTTCTAGATCTGTGGATACTGTCCAGTTGCCTGGTTAGATAGATTGTCGGGTGGATTACAATGTTTCCGTTTTGAAATGAGATATTTCCATTTTCTTGTTTAGAGGCTTCAGATTGGAAATGAGTCTTTCGCCTCCAGGTTTCTTTGATCACAAGCAAATCGAGCTGCAGAAGCCCGGCCGTAAAGGGCCGTTGCTTTCTGCAATTGCTTCCTATGAAAGAGGTTTCTGAACTTTGAGTGAAAGGCGAGCGGACACTTGTGGAGTGAATTCACAATTGCTTTTGAAGATTGGATGAAAGCCATGCTTGATGATCGATAGGTAATTTTCTGCCAGGAAGAAATGGGGGGAGGGGGAATTGAGGCTTAATGGCACATCGATAGCTAGATCATTAGCTCCGTCCTCGGTCACAGTGCAGTGGTCCACGGGGCAGAAATGATAAAGACGACCTCCCACTGGTAAAATTTGGTTTACATCATTGATTGTTACGTGAATTGCCTTTCGAGCCAGGTGAGGAATAATGGCTGCGTGGGTCAGGGGTGAAACTTTGGTTGTTGTTGTTGCCTCTGCTTCTTTCGTGGTTTGAAAAAATGCCAGGAAAGGACTGGTCATTTGTGTTGCGACTTGAGTACGACTTCTCGTTGTTTTGGTAGTTGCGTTGTTTGTTCCAGTAGTCCTTATTGCCTAGTTTTTGAAAGGGCTTCTGTTGCTTATTGAATGGATTGCATTTGTTTTGACTTGACGTCCTAAGGCTTGAGAGAAATGTCTTAAGTGTGGAGCCAGTTTTGGGATCAGGCCTCTGAAGAGGATGTCGGTTCACGAATTGGTTGGTCACTCAACTCGTACTTCGTGGAGCCATTCAAATTTGTTGCCGAGTGCAAGGCTACATCTCTCAGGAGAAATGGCGAATAAAAAAGTGCCTTCATAAGCCAGTTCACTGAGATCGCAAAACATGCCTTCTTGAAGACTTCACCAGTTAAAAGAGAAAGACGTTTGGCTTCTAGGTGATTTGGTTCTAAACAGAGTTTTTCGCAGAAGGCATTTCCTGAGTGTTAAGAACACCTGCTTGGGAGGCAGCTCGTAATCCCAGACGAAGTATCCTGTCGTTGTTCTTCAAAACAGAAGATGAGATTCTAATCTTCTTCAGGATTTGCAAAGCAGTTGTAAAATCCAAAAATTCATTTTAGCTTCTGCTGTCCAAAATTCTGAGTGAATGTAAGAGTCAAAATGTTTCGGGTTTTCAGAATCGTCTCCAAGGGCCTTGAAAAACCTTTGTAGAGTAAGAGGGTTGTCAAGTGTGGTCGATTGGCCTAAGACTGCTCGTTGTTTCGTGTTCCGTTCACGGAGGCCGAAGCCAAAGCCAGCTGATAAACTTGTTTTTTGTTAGTGCAGCATCAAAATGCGATGGTTTGTACAGAAAAAATCTGGTACAACGTCTTCTACTGTTTTACGCAGGTCCAAAAGGGAAATCCAGAATGGGTCCTCAGCATCACGGAAGCTTTGGTTGATTGCGCATGTCCTGATTGTTCATAAGAATTAGAGCCATAAATGGACAAATTCGAGTTGAAATAATCATGAAAGTCGGGTGATGAACTGTGCTTTCGTTTTCTGCTTTCACCGTGCCAAAAGCTTTTTGGCCTGGAAAGGGGGGGGGGAGGGGGAGAGAATCGTGGTAGCTGGATGCTGCGATCGCTTTCATTTGTATGACTGACGGCTTTCCTTCACGTCTGGAACAAAAGGGACTATCGGGTTCCCATGCTTCACAAGGGCGAAACGAGGAGTTTCGGGTTTGACGAAAGAAATGAAAATTGGATAACCAGGAGCAGCTTTCAGAAGCCAAAAGGCGAGCTGCGACGTCTTATAGCCAAGGCAAAAGGAGGGGTAACTCCGGCGGTGAGGAGAAAGAAAATGGCCGTGTTCGAACCACTCGTACGTGTATGGATTTCCTGCCCCTTTCGGAGGAGGGGGGGAAGAAGACCAGGAGTTGAAATCACGTCTAGCTTTTGCAATGAGTTTATCGATTTCCTTTTTCATTATCGGTTGGTCGGCAGCCGCCATGCAGCTTGGAGAGCAGCTATAGGAGCGGTGCAATGAACAAGACGAAAGGCCCAACTTCAAGAGAGCCTAGATGAAAGATCTGACGTGCTTGGTTTTCCGTGACTTGACGTTGAGCTTCAATTTGGAGTAAGACTCTTTCAATTTTTGAAGTTCCAACTGAAGAAAGTGAAGGTCAGATGTGCCAGTGGCTTGTCCAGAAGGAACTGAAGAAGTGTTTGCCGTGTTGATGGCAGTTACATAAAGGTTGGCAAGGAGGTGAGCCGAAAGACTGGGAGAAGGGAGTCCTTTCGCAGGAGGTGAGTGGCTTTCAGCGAGTGACGGGATCGCCTCGCATGAGGATGCCAAAGATGAAGATCGCTTAGGTTGACCACGGCGCGAAAGGCGGGTTTTGGTCGAAGTGCCCGACGGACTGGGTAAGGCAGACAGCTGGCCGACAATACCATCAGGATCAGTAGTTGAAGAGTCAGCCGGAAGAGTAGCATTCGGGCGCCCTTGACTTTTAACTATCGTGGTGAAGAATCTTCTCTCGTTTGTGAAAACGGCAAGCATGTTCAAAGCGTGACAGCTAGAGAAAGTAAGATAGCCACTTTTGCCTTACGGCCTTTATATACTGGGGTTAGCGAGCTGGATGGAGTTAAACAATTTTATCACTTGGGAAAAAGCACTTGAGAAACAATATTGCTAATCTATATTTTCGACAACAAATAGAAAAATTAATTTAAAATGGATTAGTGAGTCTAAAACATGGCATGGAAAATGAAACTTGTGAGCTTGGAAAAGCTGAAAAGGCCTGGAGTGTGGTTTCGATCATGATGTACAAATCCTAGTTGTGGCATTATGAAATGATTAATGAAACGAACTGTAACGACAAGACAATAGCCTCTTTATATTTTTAATCAAGGAAGGTAGCTGCAGTTGAATAGCACCGGGACATAACCATTTTTAAACTACTGTGAACAAGCATATTGAGATGTACAATCAGTGCCATGCAAATGTGGGGGAGATGAGTCACTTTAAGAAGGGTCTATAACACTTAGTGCTTAAATTTTAAATTTCCACAAACGTTTCTTCTTTCACATTTTGTTTTAAACTGTTAGTTGCCTATGCAGTCTAAGGGAAAATGACACAAATTTAGTTAGGAAGCTAGAGGTGACCCTTTGGTCGATCAGTGGTTGTGGTGGGAGAATGATGTGTTCAGCCTGTCTGTGTGCAGTAAGCTTACTTAATTATTACTGAAAAAGACATTCTGAAGAACGTCACGGAATCTATTCTGGTCTACTACGAACATTCGGCCCCTGTTCTTGTAGGAGGTTTTTCGGCTTGAATTTCCTGGAGTGGCCCTCTTCTTGCCGTGCTTCTTGGTGTTGGTAAAATGTCTGATAATATTACACCTTTAGCCAGTTTATCTATTATATGGTTATCACTTGCGCTATTTTCTACTATTTTTCTGCTTTTTTTTAAAATTTCAGATAAAAACGTTTTTTCGATTTTTTTCTTCTTATTTTTCAAATTGTTTTCTAAGTCCACAATTTAATGGACCCGCAATTTTTTAAGTCCGACTTTTCTAGTTAGCACCCCTCAGAACCAGGAGTGGGCAGAAATCAAAGCTAATGAAATGGGAAGATTTCCGTCCTCTACTGGTTCTGAGGGATGTTAACTAGAAAAATTGGGTCGTCAGTTGTTGTGGACCGCCCTGGGTAAAAGTCTTTATCAGTGGCATCTCACAGCTTCAAGGAGCAAGGCATTTGAACGCACGTGACCAGTAGCTTTTTCATTGCCCCGTTTTATCATTATTATGCCACAGAATGAACTCTCCCCATCCACCCCACCACGCTCCTTAATGACACTGCATTTGGATATGTTGTTTAGAGCAAATAAATAAGTAGCCTAAAATTTATTGTGGAATAAGTGACATAGGCAGGCAGCAGACAAATATGTATAACTGTCTGCTTTTAAAGGATTACGAATGTATTTAGGCTTTGCCAAAAGAACCTTTATTAAAGTTCAACGTCTTTTTTATTCTTTTTTTTTTAATTTTTATTAAGGGAGGGACAGAATTTTGGTACCCTTTCTCATTCCAGTGCCTCGGGAGACTACTCCATTCATCTCCCTTCTTCCCACCCTTCTGTCCCGGCACTGACTTCAAAATGTAGACAGAATGACAAGTTACAGGTTGTGCAGAAGTAGGTGCTATCACAATGCTCCTTACAAATCTTAACATCAGCGTGATCTAATAAGACCCGCAAACCATGCCATTCGAAGAAACGAAAACGCACGTTTATTAAACACAATGAAAATAAATGAAAATAAACGGAACCTTCAACACTTCCTAGCTTACCGTTTTGTGATTTGCGCCAACAACCATGCACTTTGTCAATGAATCCTACGTCAGACGGTTCACTGATTGGTGGAGCAAAGTGAGCGAAAACCAGTGTTTGTTTACCCTTAAGCATCTAGACACACGCTAGTGTGTCGCGCCAAGTTAGGCAACAAACATCACAACAAACATCACATCAATTCAATTGTCGAGGTTGTAAACCATTGTAGCGCGACGCCATTGCGTCAGTGTCTTATATCTTGAAGCATAGTTGAGCACATTTCAGGTACTTGGGAAAAAATAATAATCGGTACAAAAGCTTAAATTGTGTTGAAATCGATTCCGAGATAACAGGAAGGCTTACAGCTATGAAATTGGACGAATGGGTGCACTGCAATACGAACTGCGTACCTTTTATGGTTAGGAGTCTGGGGGCGTAGCAGAGATGGCGTGGGAGGTAAGTACGAAAATATTGTTATAACCATTGTTAGTATTGTCGGCATCGTCTCTCATTGGACGGCCAAAGTTCCGACACTGAGAACGTGTATACTGACGTACGTGCCTAGGCACACACTAGTGTATCACAATAAATCTAAACAATGTTGCAAAGAAATTGTATGCACGTCCAATTCACGAAAAATAAACCAAGTGTAAAAACAAAGCAAAATAAACAAAGCCAAAAACTGGTAAGGAGGCCACCAAGTTTAGAGTGGTTCGTCCCTTCAAACGAGTGATATCAACACACCAAAACTAACTAAATACAACAAATTACAACAAAATTTAAACCAAACCAAAAGCCAATAAAGAGGTGACTAAGTTGAGAATGGTTCAGCCTATAAGCAAAAGGTAGTACCAAATTGTTGAAAACCAATTTCTTGTTGACGTGGCACTTTATTACACATCTGCACGGTAGTGGAGTTGAGTCAATACACAATTTAAAAAAAGGAGTGATATCATATCAAAATCCATAACTGGTAAAAGGGACCGCCAAGTTTCGAATGGTTCGGCCATTCAAAGGAGTGATATCAACACTCCAAAACATTCGCCAACTTAATCGCACCGAATAATACTTTGGACGTTAAATGAAAACTTGAACATTGCCCGAAAGTAGCAATGTTCTAGTTTTCATTTAACCTTCGAATTTAATATCGAATTTTAATATTCGAATTTGAAGGGCCGAACCATTCGAAACTTGGCGGCCCCTTTTACCAGTTATGGTTTTTGATATGATTAAAATAACTACGGTCGTAATGCTTTTTACCATATTAACATCAGATGTGGTTTATATGATGCTATAAGGCTTTCAACCCATGCCGGGTGAAGCACAGCCTTTGGCCAGAAGTAAAATATGATCGTAGGATTAATAAAACTGTCTTATATTGGCAATCAATTATTTCCCAATGTTAATCATAACCCTGCAATAAATTCGTTGCCATATGGCAATGGCTCATATCAAGGTAAAAAAAAGATTCCAAACATTCAACCTATCCTACATGAGTGTCCCGGGAAACATCGAGCACAGCTTTGTGGTTAGAGTCTTTATCTGTAAACCAATTGCATACCAGATCGGAAGAACTAGGCGCCAATGCCACGTGCACTCCCACAACACAAACAATGTGCCAGCATTGTGCATGAAAACCAACAGTGACTCATCAAAAGCGTCACTGGCATATTCAAACTACGTAAAAAAAAAAAGACCTAGAAAATGCGCTCTTGCCATGTTGATTAGGGCTTGTCATAGATCTTAAGAATTTACTACTACAATCGTACCTTTCCTCACAGAGATAACCTTAGTGGTTGAGCTAGGGTTATAATCCTAACTTGGTAAAACTACTAGTTATGTATTCTTCCCACAAAAGAGTGGTGCAGATTTGCAAGTTCAAAATAATCAATGATTGTCGATACTCTTGTAATATCACGGGTGTATAGATTGGGGTCAGTTATGTATTTCGTAATTTACGGTTCACGTTAGGGCAAGTCCACTAGTGTATTCACATCGTAATTCATATTTTAGTGGCCATACGCAACTGACGTCATGCAACTTTACCATATTTTGGCTTCTTTGCCCGTCACGCTTTGTTACAATCTTTGCATCCCCACCAGACAATGTCACAAACGTCAAACTCTTTCCCCCTTCATTACCGATAATGAGAGTGACAATGTAGAAAATTCTACCAATTTCTATGTGCCATTTACGAAAATATCTACTACCTGTAAATTTCAATGCATTCAGTTCCTGGATGCTTCTTATCTGTCTTTAGTTTTTTCGCTCTCTAGGTCCGGCCAGCTGTGCAACCCCACTGTGCATGACGTTTGCAAACTTTAAATAAAAGCTTTTGGCACGGGTGCAGCCGCCATCTCTTTTCCTCAAGCTCTCGTCGAAGACGGTCGCTCCAGAAGAACCTCCAGCATCGCTCGCCTCAACATCTTTCGTCCGAAAGAAAACTCTTTGTCCTCAAGATCTTTCGTCGATTTTTGTGAAGCTCTCGCCGAATGAAGACAACGAAAAACCCTCAGCTCTTCATTGGCTTCACATCTGGCTGACACATGGACTCACCGGCCCAACACAGATCTCCTACTCTGCCTGTCAGTCCTCAAGAAGATCCATCACCTTGAAGATGCTTCCCTGTTTATTCTTCTTCCTGCAAGCTTTGCCCGCATCTTTCATCGAAAGATAATCTTTCACCCTGCATCCAAGATGGCGTTCTATCATCTTTTGTCCTTTCTCCCGTATCTTTTGTCAAAGAAGATTTTTCACTCGACACTTCCAAGATGGCATCCCATCATCTTTTGTTCTTTCGCCTGCATCTTTCGTCGAAAGATAATCAATGAACAAGCTGCATTCACTCGACCCACGTAGCCCCACCGACTGTTCAGCATCACTTTTATTAGTTCCAATAAACCGTCTCATCTAATAATGGATCGACTGAATTTAACGGCACACCATCCTGCATCCTCTCTATCAGACACTCACTCCTGTTCCGTCAAGGCTACTGTCCTTTACCAGCCATCGCTGTTGCTGAACCCTTCATTCCTACCTGGCTTCAGCTACTCACCAACCGTTTTCACGGCCCTGCGAGCCCTTGCCAGCCACGACCTGCAACCTTGCCGAGTGTCATCTAATGTATTCCAAAGAGCCAACCATCGTTTGCCACTTGTTTCCGAAGATTTCTTCTGACTCCCGACCACGATGGCCTGCCGGTTCTCTTCCTCCATCACGCAACTCAATCCTCGGCAGGCCTCCTTGCCACTGCATTCTGCACAAGGCAGCTGCCCTCTTCCCTCCGGTTCTCATCACTACTACCCGACTTCCAATCCTTCGCCTGAGAGTAGATCTTTCACCTATAAGAAGATCTTTCGCTTGAAGGAAATCCTTTGCCAGAGAGAAGATCTTTAGCCAGAAGGAAATCTTTCACCCTTAAGAAGATCTTTTGCCTGAAAGCTGATCTTTCACCTGAAGGAAATCTTTTGCCTTAGTGGAGGTCTTTCACTTATAAGAAGATCTTTCACTTGAAAGAAGACCTTTTGCCTAAAAGAAGATCTTTCCCCTGAAGGAAATCTTTCGTCTGAGGGAAGATCTTTCACCTGAAAGCAAATCTTTCACCTGAAGAAAATCTTTCACCTAAGAGAAGATCTTTCATCGATTATAAGATCTTTCGCCTTAAAAAATATTTTTTGCCTGGAGGAAATCTTCGCCTGTCTGATGATCTTTCACCAGTAAGAAGATCCTTCGTCTGTAAGAATCTTTCACCTGAATGAAATCTTCACCCATAAGATGATCTTTCGCCTGGAAGATGATCTTTCACCAGATGGGAATCTTTCGCCTGAGAAGATATTTCACTCGCTAGAAGATTGTTCGCCTAAAAGATGATCTTTTACCCATTAAAGGATCTCTCACCTGGAAGAAGACCTTTCGCCTGGGAGATCTTTCACCAGAAAAAGATCTTTGCCTAAAGGAAGATCTTTCGCCCTGTGAACCCATCATTTGGAAAACATCCCTGCTCCTACTACCGCAATTTCAACTTAACAAACTGCACGTCACAAAAATTTCACCATCTAGGAGAACGTCCTTCGGTCCATGGTCCTGTCGCTCACCTGAGAGTCATTTTGGGAACTCTGACTGTCTCGCCACCACATCATTGTACTCGCTGCCCGTCACCTGCGGCTACCCATACAGCTCAACTGTAAATTGCTGCAGCTCTTTGACCCTACAACCATCTTGACATGGCTTTCCGCCCAGCCAACATGCAGAATCGTTGTCGGAAGTTGACTCTTCACCGAAGATAATCATTTGAAAGAAGATCTTTCGCCGAAGAAAAACCTTCTCCTAAAGAAAATCCATCACTGTAAGGTGATCCCTCACCCGTTACCCTCACTACACAGCACCGTTCCTTCATCCCTGGATTTTCCTTGCCAACACTTAAAGCAAAAAAAAAATGTTTGCCTCACTATTCAATGAGAACAGATAGGTCGACTTCCAGCTCAATCTCAGCTTACCACATGACGCTTCATCGCGGCCAATTGCAACTCATCACTTCATCCATCTTCATCTGCAGCTTCCCGAATAGCTCTGTCAGCTCCGACTGAAGCACCAGCCAGTTGATCCTATCCAGTCATGTTGAGATTGCTGTTTTTCTTCCGCCTGCAGTTGTCTCTCTGGTTGCTCGTCATGAAACACAGACAACGATTGATTTACGGCTCATCATTGGCCCCACGTTCTAGCCGAAAAGATCTCTCAAAACCTTTGACCAAATGAAACTCCTCCAGACTTCCACTGGAAAACAGCAAGGTCTGCTTCTGGTTCCAACCAAAGCTTTCACCTAAAGATGTCTTTCATCATGGCTCCATCCACTGATTCGAATTCACTGCCATGACCATAAATTCACCATGGCAACAACACAACAACAAAGTGTCACCTTTCACCAACATGACACTCGTCGCAACACCATCACCTGTCGCTAACGCCACTCATTTTGACCTGGTCGACAGTTCCTCCAATCTCTTACGCTTCTCTGCTGATCATCTGAAATTCTTCACGACTAACCAGCCATCTAAACTTCACCATAACACCCTATCTCTTCTGATCTATTGTCATTCGCTGCATAATCTCGCGGATTTCTCAATCTCACCAACGGAACAAGTCATCGACGACTCCATTTAGGACCTGCCCTCACGATAAGACAGTTTGAAGACAACAATAAAAAAACAAAGCCAACATCCACCCGCAACCCAGAAATCTCCCCGAAAATGACATGGACCACAACTCAAGAATTCTGGACACTGTCTACTTCCCAGACATGACAAAGCCATGAGCCACACTCTGACGAAGTCATTCCATCCTCACTAACCACTTCTTCAGGAACATGTCAAGACAAGAAACAAATCACACCATCTGGGTCCCTTGTCACCGCCAGATGTGTCTCAAAATCAGCTTTGATTTTACAAATTCATTCATCCAAAATCACGTTTGGACTTCGAACCAAGACGCAAAGACCCTCTGAAACCCCGAAGCCAATCATCATTATAGCATTGTCAAACTTCATTGGCGACAAACCTTAAAAGAACACCATGTCTAGTTCGAACCCAACGCCTAACTTTATATTGAACAAACTGACGATTGTCAAAGAGGCCGAATCCAACTTTCTCTACCATTCTGCAAAGAAACCAACAATCACAACCAGACCATAACAATCACAAGTTGGTTCAACATGATTATCCACAAACTCAGGGCACTTGAGACTTCAAAAGCACTCCACAGTCAAGTCTCCATTACTGAAAGCCTCCAAGATACATCATGAAGAAACCAGACTGTCCTCTCAAATCAGTTTTAAATACATGTCAATGCAAGTTAATACTGTCTATACTGTCTATAATTTAGGCTATACTGTCTGTATGACTCGTTGTCGTTAACCAGATGTGTAGTCCAACCCCCTTAAGCACTAAATAACAGAAACGAAAACCTCCGGAAGACAGAAACAAGACCCTTATCTATCAAACGGAACCACCAAATCCGACGAACAGTTTTCCACTCCTGTTACTGTTCATTTCAACAAAGTGCGAAGTTTTGTGAAACTTTTGGGGAGCCAGCTCGCAACCCGAGGTAACCCATCATGTGGCGCTCGCCACCATATATTGACAAGGTCAACTGTAAAAGCATTGAAATTTACAGGTAGTAGATATTTTCGTAAACGACACACAGAAAGCCCAATTTTACCTGGGCGCGGTTAAAATTGGTTTCTATTGCCCCTAACCGTAAATATATACTACGCGTTTACCCACAACCTCCCCTCTTGAGTCACCACCATGACGTATCAAGAGGAAAAAAGTTGCGGCCGCTCCCGGGACACCTAAAAAACTTCAAGACAGAGAAGGATCATCGAGGAACTGAATGCATTGAAATTTACAAGTAGTATATATTTTCGGTTAGGCAATCGAAACCAATTTTGAACCCCCCCCCCCCAGGTAAAGTTGGACTTTTATCGTAAAATTCATGAGATTTAGTCCGAATTTATCCTAATATCTGAAGAGTTTTTTTTGGCTCTTTATGTCATCGTTTTTAGAGGTATTCCAATAAATGTACGACTTTACAAATTTACCGATCCTGCTCTCCCATCCCTTGTCCAACACTGTTACTCCATAAATCCAGCCTTCTTGCGTGACGTCATATTGTGTACTGTCCCATAATGTTTTTGGCCACAGAGGGCGCAAAACGTTACGTGTGGAACTGGTGGCACCCTCTACATACCATCCGTGATCCGTGATCCATGAAATTATTGGCTCCTAACATGTCCATATACAGGGCTTCTACAGAATCGAACTCACCCCAGTCTATACACTCATGGTTATACGAATGAAAGAAAGCTAATAATATTAATTAAGATACAGATAATCTATAGCTTTTTTCATAAGAGCTGTTCAACCTGTACAATCGTTTCATTTAATAAACACAGCTAAAAACCAAAGCAAACTAATCCACTTCCGTGAAACACATTTTATGTGGCGTTTCTAACTAAGGTCTCTCACCACTCGTATCGGTTCATGTGACCAATCTGAATTCTGGCAGGCCCACTTTTGATAACGTCAGTCAATGCTAAGGCAGCATAGTAGTGTATTGCTTGCATGTTGGGTGTGCATGCAGCGTTAGTGCATACTTTACATCTTGTATGCTGTTATAAAAAAGCTTACAGTAAAAATATTACCTTTTACTTTGTACGCTTAGATGAAAAAAGCTTACGAAATATTCTTAATGTTTGAAATTGTTTTTTTGTTTTGTTTCTAATACCACTTGTTTTTTTTTCTTCATTCTTGTTGTTTGTTGATTAATGAATGAATGAAAAACATAACCTTCTCAGTGCACTTTGCCAAATAAGTACTATATGTTTTGATATAATCACTACCCTGGCCCCATGGAACAAAATTGACCATGTAAAAGGGATCTATATTCCTGATTATTTCCTACCAATTGGTGTTAGTTTTAGAAACTATTGGCCGCATGCTTTTTTCAACCAAGGTGGAAAAGTTTCAGTCCAAGAAGTCCGCTAAATTACACACCATGCCTTAATTAGCACTTCCGCAGACCTGTTAAAAGTGACGATGCTAATTTTATCTATTTTTTTCTTGGTTTTTTTCAACCTATCGTTCAATAAACAAACCAAAGGGAAAAAAATGTTTAATTATTATACCATCTCCTTAGGTCAAAACACGTCTGTTGGTTTAAATTTGTAACAGGTGTTTTCAAACTTTAAACCGTGAGTCAGTACAGTACACAGGCAATGAATATTTCCATTACCAAGCCAAGGCTGGCCAGCCAGCTAAGCAGGAATTGTTTCAGTGTTGATTTTGGACAAATCAAATTTTACAGGGCGAGTCAAAAGTATCGACCCAATGGATTTAGTAGCCGCATGGTGATTTGGTTTAGCCACTGAACAATCATCGTTCGTTGGCCACTACGGAGAGGGCTATGTATTTTTATTTATTTATTTATTTTTAATTATTTCTTTGAGCTGAAGCAATTAAATGCTCGCGTGGCTGAACCGGCTCAATTTTGAACATTACCAGACTGTTTGAGAAGAAGAAATATCTGATAAAGGGAGGAGCCAACCCGGAAATTTTAACCGGAAAATCTCCAATCATCGTAGGGGCCGAAAGATTGTCCAGAATTGGCCAGATTAAGTTCCCATAGCTGCTGAAGGAGCGTGGTAGCCTCTCATGCTACCGTGGCCGACAGTCCTGGCGGGAACTTTTCAGGGATTCGACCAGATCCGCACACCTCCGGCAACCAAGCTGAACTCTCACCGATCAGCCACGGTGATCACCCCTTGAAAGATCATCAAGGGGTGCCCCCAGCCTGCCTCCCTTAAATAAATTATCCACTTCTGGTTCCGTTAGGAATACGGCATTGGTCCCAATTTGAGATATGTGCGGACAGTCCATTCATGGGGAATGCAGAAAACGGTATTAAATCGATACGCAATAGCACGAGCTATGGTTAAAACACATTAGCACAAATGTTGGCTTTACTGCATAATATAATACCATGAGCAGTTGTGTGAATTGGTCGTTGCATGTAATAATTACAGTGGGAATAGCAAACGTAATGAAATTGATAACTGTTCGGCTAGTACTTGTTTGTACAGGTTTCTGAAGCATAAGTAACAAACCGGTGTTCAACCTTGAACCACATGTCGAGGTGCGCACAAATGTTTCGGCAAATGCGTTGTCTGTCATAGAAACCTACTATGTCAACTAGTGAGTAATGCCTCCCTACGCGAGAATCAGTGAGCAAGAAAGAAGTCCTTTCTGTGGACACTTATGGGCTAAGTATTGAGACCAAGCAGGGTAGTACCCCCCTCCCTGCCTCATAAATAATTTTTTCACTTCCTGTTCCTTTAGATCGAATGCTAGTGTGCTACATGTGCTACAAACATATCACAAACATGTGGTAGCCACACACCTCATGAACATAGTTACGTTTGCTATTCTTAACTGTAATTATTACATGCAATGAACCGATTCACAAAATCGCTCAGGGTAATATTTCATGCAGTGAAGCCAACATTTGCACTAATGTGTGTTGGTCGTTGCTAGCACGATTGTGGACCTATTTACATACCGTTTTCTGCATCACCATGGTTTGACTGCCCGCACGTTTCTCCGATTGGGACTTATGTTCTATTCCTAAAGGAACCGGAAGTGGACAATTTATTTAAGAGAAACTGGGTGGAGGGCCGTGGATGATCTCAATACGTAGTCCCCTCCTTGGTGACAAATGCTCGATGGTTGTTTAACGGTTAAACCAAGTCATGCAGCTGCTAAATCCACTGGATCAAAACTTTTGACTTACCCTGTGTAATAAGTTGTTCTGTAACAATTTGTAAAAATTATCACACAAATAAACAATTAAGCGCCCAAGAAATAAAACTTGACACAAAAATGTAAATGTATATTTATGTTATCATCGTATTTTTGTTTTAGGTACTTCATAGGGCACAGACTCACCATAATCAAGGATATGGTAAGATCTTCACAGATAGTATCACGAAAATGTGAGTGATACTATTCGTGTGAAATTTGATGTTGATGGCAAAATCTCAATAGATGAGGGGGAGTTTTTAAAGACATTATGATCATTACTGGTCCGAAATGATGACAATGTACCCTGAAGGCATAAACCAAGCTGTACCAAAAGTACCGACTTTGGTGATGAAGACTGAAGTTTTATTGGAACTATTCTAGAAACTAAAAATTATTTCTTTACGGTTATCTGAGGTCAGCCATATTGTTGCAGTGCACAGCAAAAATGCAGTAATAGAAATAATTTTTTTAATTCGTTCCTAGAAACTTTACCTGGAAATGAGGCTACACTGCTACATTTGGCGATGCTGACTCAGGAAATATCTGAAGATTTGCAAGCCGACTTATTGGATATTTTTCGTCTGTTCAACATGAACCAACAACCGACCAAGCAAAATCTTGCCAATGTAGTAACACGTTGTGCAAAGGCAGTGCTGTTAATCAAACCGTACTCTATATTGGATGCAATAGAAGTTGAAAGGCATAGAGAAACCAACTATTTGCAAGACCAATGATATATTCACAACCTCCACAAAGAAATGGAACCAAATGTCTCAAAAGTACTAAGATCATTAAAAGTTAAGCAATAACAAAAGAAGAAAATACACAAGCAGAAGAGTACTCAGCCTCAAAGCGCAGCATTCACAATTTCAGCTCTTATTAACTTTTATTTTTGCAGTTCATTACAGGCTGAGTTAACCGTTTCCCAACTACCATTAAGTCACACTCACGATAATTGTTTCTTACACTGGATGGTATATGTTGCTGTTTTGTTGTGGTAGCCCGACCTGTGAACTCGCAATGGTACTGCCACATGACGATTGTGTGACGAAGTAGGCAAAAGTTATTTTCGGAACTGCCCAATCTACTGACTGTGACTGAGGTTGGCGCTAATCGCTAATGACCTTGTTGTCGATGCGCCATTAAGCCTCAGTCTCCCCCATTCTATCCTTCTTAGGCTACGAGAACAGACCGTTGTGTTCGCTTGGTTAGTTGGCCCCTTTTTGTATGGTCACCATTTTGTTGTGCGGGGGAGGGGAGGGGATTGAGGCTTAACAGTGCATCGACAGCTACGTCATTAGAGTCAACCTCAGTCGCAGGGCCACTGCCAAAATGTAGTTTACCAAACCCCATTTTGGTTACCTTGTAACGTATGTACGCCACAATACATTGAGTTCTCAGAATAACTGCTCGGCCAGGAGCTGATTGACCACGATACGAGGAGCAGATGGACGAGCACAATGTTCAAATAACAAACACAATGTTCATTTTTTCCTGACAATACTGATGACTTATTACAATATTGTTGGCTAGGTGTAGTCAGTTGTCGGTGGAGTAATTTAGCCCATCTTGACTGAAGCTGCTTGAAGCTTGTTAACTGGTGATTCTAGTCTATGCTCCAGTCGATTTCATAGGATAAAAATCAAAAAAGGGCAGATCCACAGATAAGAAGCCACGCAATATTTTGTAGGTAAGAAAAAGGTCAAATTTGAGCCTACGTAGTTCCAGTGATTCTAGTCCCACGAGCTCCAGGCGGGCTTCAGGTGAAAAATCACGCAGACCTGCAGGCAACCCCTTGGTAAAGCGACGCTGGATCTATTCGACCAGGTCAATATCTTTTAATAGGTAAGGGGACAACACCGGAGTCGCATACTCGAGTAGTGGATGCACAAATACTTGAAAGCCCAGACCTTAATAGACAAATTTCCAGAGGTGAAACACCTGTTTACGATTGTGAGTCGACGAAAAGCCAATGAAACACTTTTCAGACAATGGAGAGAACGATTTTAGATCAGTAGTGAACCAGATGCCCAAATCTCGTACCTCAGACACTGACGGTAAAATCGTACCATCCAAGTGATACATGTGATGAAGATTTTGTAGGCCAACGTGAAAAGAGTGGCATTTGGGAAGGGATAAAGGTAGCTGCGAAGTAGTGGCCCATTTTGAGACCAAGTCAATTTCTGTCTCTAGTGACAGGGTGTGTTCAGTAAATAGAATGGTTGACCCCAATTTAAGGTCATCAGCGAATTTTAGACCATAAGTACAATTATTGTCACAATTAAGATCGTTAAGAGAAATTACAAAAAGCAATGGGCCCAGGACTGAGCCTTGGGGAACACCACTAGTAATATATATGCTAGACGACAAAGAACCCTCAACAAGTACTTGTTGTGTGCAATTGTTTAAGAATGCCGAGATCATTTCCAAAGGTCATCACAAATACCACACGTGTGGAGTTTAAAAAGCAATTTACGGTGGACAACCGACTGAAAAGCTTTCTTGAAGTCAAAATAGATGGTATCAGACCGGACACTAATGTCAAGAGAATTTGTCCAGTGGTCAAGCACTATCAGCAGCTGATGTGTTGATGAGCGGCCTGGCATAAAACCAAACTGGTCTGGGTGGATGAGAGCAGCGTCTTGTAAAAAAGACAGAATATGTTTGCGAATAATTGGTTCCATAATTTTACACGCAACTGATGTCAGAGCAATAGCGCGATAACTATTGAAGTCCGATGGAGTACCCTTCTTGAAAACTGGTACAACAAGGGCCGAGCGCCACACGTAAGGGAGATGCTTTAAGTCGAAATAAAGTTTGAAAAGTTTTGAAAGTGGGTTGCAAATATCGGCAGCTATTTGTTTGTATAAGAAAGAGGAAAAGCCATCGGGGCCACGTGCATGGCTTGGTTTAAATTTTGTGATATGTTTAATTGAACTTGGTTCGAAAGATACCGCTGAACACTGAACAGCGGCAGTTCTTAACATGGTGTCTGGAACAAGGATAGCATCATCTTCCTTTATACCATTAGATTCGAAAACAGCACTTAATGCTTCCGCTTTGTCTCGGTTTTCCGTAATGTAAATGTCCCCACTTTTAAATGGTGGCAGGGTACGAGATGATCCAGTTTTCTGTTTGTATAACCGGTATAGGGCCGATGTATTTCCCTCCTTGACAGCAGCAGATTTGCGTTTACATTGCCAAGCCTCCACTAAGGAGGAGTACTGTCTGCGACATTCGTTATAGGCTGAAAAGGAATCGGCATTCCGATCAACTTTGTTGCGTTTCCAAAGCTTCAGCTTAGTATTACGTAGTTTCAAGATGTTGACTGGGACTTGGTTGGGCACAGAGCTCTTCCGATGACCGGGTCACCTACAGTAATTTAGGTGATTGCTCAAGATTCGATGGAAACAGTCCCAAGCCTGGTCGATACGGAGATGGATATCAAAAATTTGTGTATCCCAGTTGAGTGTAGATAAATATGAATTTAACAGTTCGAAATTTATGCGACCAATCGACCCTCCAATCCAGTTAAACGTGCAATGGACACTGTCAGATGAAAACGTGCAATGGACACGGAAGGTTACCATGTTATGGTCACCATTTCCCGGATGGTCCTCTACAGATACATCGTAAATCAAACGATCATCTTGAAAGAATATCAGGCCGAGAATGTTAGGACCACGTGTAGGAACATCTACCAGTTGGTGTAACCCAAGAGGTGCAATCTGTTCAAGGAAGAACTGGTGGTGATTATCGCTTGCTGAACAACGTAACCAATCAACGGTGGACAGATTAAAATCTCCGAGCAAAGTATTTGAGTAATTAGTTTGAACGAATTTACGATATATATGCACCTAATTTACCAATAAATGAAAATACATAACTATCAGGTAAATAACAGAACAAAGTTAATTTTTTTTTGTAGGCAAAACGAGAGATTCCCTCAACACCTTCAGCCACAGAGGCAACTGCCACTGGTATATCTAGCTTAAGCAATATCAGAAGCCCACCACCACGGGATCCACGGTCCAACCTCACCACTCCATATTTACATTTACCCACAATCATTGCATCGGTAATACCTGCATGTAGCCAGGATTCCACCACCGAAACCAAGTCAAAAAAGTCACTCGACAGAAGCACTTGAACACTACCCATATTTCTAACCAAACTTCTAGCATTCAGTGAGACACAGCAGAGTTCTCCCACAGAATGGGACGGTTTAGATGTACATTTAATGCAATGGGGGTGTTTCCAACTAGATGGGGGTGTTTTCCGATGGTGTGTGTAGATTTAGGAGATAGCACTGCAAAATTTTCTTTTCTCGGCTAGTCAAGCGGATGCCGTCACGTGCCATGAGTGTGCGGTCAGCACAGATTTCACTATCAAGTGAAATCTAACTTACTTAACCTAACCTAATTTAACATAAGCAACTGACCTAACTGACCTAACCTAACCAAATCATTAATATCGGCAACAGTTACAAAACCACAGCAAACAACGCCAAAATAGCAACACCAATACCATCGATGACATATGCATGCAATCTGCCGCAATGGTGAACAAGCAAAGATTTGTAACCTATGCAGACATTTGCCAGAATCACCACGAATTTAAGACTTTTTGACACAGGCAAGGATAAACACCAATTGTTGCGATTGGGTAAAACTTCACACCTACAGAGGTTACATATGATTCTTGCATCATCTTCACCTTTACCGAAGTGTGTTGTCTGAATGGTTGGATGGGAATGTTAGCAGCTCTTTTAAATTTTGGAGTTGGGAAATAGCCTATACAATGGTTTTGCATTATTAAATGCAACTTTCTGACTTGAGAATTTTATAATTTAGGTTTAATCATTCGTACCAAAATTTGCACACAACTATTAGTTGAGTAATGAATTTCGCATCATGTATCTCTGAGTTATGTAGTATAAGTAAACAAAACCGGGTATTTTGTTTGAAGCAACAGATGTTAATTATTCTGCTATTAGCCTACAACCTAAAAGCAGCAATTAGTATGAATTTTAATTTTATCTCTGTCTTGTCAACCATATACAGCCTTTCAAATCATTAAATTTTCTGTCGTATCCTGGATATCACATGCCATTTTACAACATTTTATAGTAGTAGGCCTATAGAAATACAAAACAAATCGAGTTTTATTATACCAAAGCCACACATACATCAGCTGGTTCGCAAGTGTAATGATGGTTTTTTTTTTAATTTTCTTATCAATCTGTCTATGAATTTGATTTTAAAATAGGTATCAGTGCGCGATCCAGTGCAGGTCGCTGCTAAAAAGCACTACATTCAAACTATGTTAAACAATCTCTTTGATGGTATCGTAGATACATTTAGTTTTAAGCCGGTCAAGCCTTATTCTCCACGCAATAATATTTTCTATTATGGCTAGTTTTATTTCTATTACAGCTACTATTTTTAAAAATAAGGCTAGTGACTTAATGTGGATGCAGTTTTTAGTACAAACATCGATAAATTGAGTGTAATTGTAATCCGTCACTCTTTCAGCAAGCCCCAATATTGTCAAAACTACTGGATAAAAAAAA
>JAHWFP010047496.1:0-36198 GCA_023313725.1 Lithobius niger | reverse complement strand
CTTATTGTCTTTAACAAAGGTGTACTTCCTCGTTATCCATCAACGATCATTGTTGAGACCATTCCCTGTTCGATACTTTATTCCCGTCTGGGAACATTGTTTAATGACGTGTTATGTGTATCAATTTTGTAATACAACATCGATTTACTCTTTTCAGTGTGTACCATTCATTGCTGAACCCAATAGCTTCATTAACTTTACCTTCCGGTCGGACCAACATTAATACTAATTTTTTTTTAGGGCGTATTTTCTTTTTTTAAAGACATACGGTTCTCTTTTCCAACTTGAATTTTTGTTGCGTCATGGGCCATCCGCCTGTGACGTCATATTGACTACAGTACCGTAGAACTTTAAACGTTATTCAGCGTTGTTCCGGTCTGAACCTTACCGATTTTTGACTTGTAAATATTGTAAATAATACTGTGACCAATAATTTGGTCTACAGTCCCCTTTTGGGTTGTCCTGTTTTCGCTGTTAATCTACAAAATAATGCAGGACGGATCATAATCTTTTGTTATGCTAACCGAACCTATGCTTTTGGTGTCTAAAGGATGACAAAACTAAATCCTATCAAGACACTTTTAATTGAAAAACCAATAAGCAACATTAAAACTTGATTAAGCGTAACAAAAACAGAAAGACACCTATTTTATTTACTCCTCCAATTTAATTTTAAGCCAAACCAATATTACATTTAAGTCTTTTCGGTCTCGGTTACAGGTCGGGGCATTGACGCTTATTACGGGTGCCTTTTTAAGATGTAAATAGTTAGCTGGAACTTGTTTCTCAAACGAACATGGTCCTATTTAAGATTATTTTGGGCTAAACCTATTTTGTTGCGTCACTGGCTTTGTAATGACCAAGTGTAAAAATCATTGTCAAACCTTTCTAATGCCTTTTGTTTTCTCTTTTCATGTCTCCCAATTTAAAAACCCTTGCCACGAAGGGCAAGCAACCAGCCTTCTCCCCACCCCCACCCTTCTGTGTCGACAGGGTTCGTCGCATGCAGCATGATTGGTTCCGGGGCTTCGCATCGGTACGTCGGTTGGAGCTGCCAAGAAAGGCTCCTGCCCATTGGTCATTGGTCCCGGTGCGTCGGTGCGGTTGCGGTACTCCTTCTGCCTGCGGCGCCGTCTCCTCGCGACACTCGGCTGGAACTACTCTGTCCTTCCTTTCCCTGCAAGAACTATATTATAATCTTTGACCTTTAATAATGCCTGTTAGTACAACTGATTATCTAAATCTGATGTAATTTATGTTTCTATTCATGTAACAATACTTGTATCCCATATGCTCATGCCAATTGTTACCTGCCCTAAACGACCAACTTGGGGTAGTAACTAAGTGAAGCCTTTTCTGGCATTCCAATCATCAACCCCAACCATTCCACATGTGAACCATTTTCGGCCAACTTTATTAGAATCTTTTCTTCCCCCATTTAGATTATTTATTTAGGGACATATTAGTCACAATTCACCACCATACCTTTTTAGGCTGTACCAGTTGGCAGGCGAGCAAACACCGAAAACATCATTAAACCTGGACCAAAATGGCGTAAAGGTAACTTGGGACTCAGTCTCGTCCCTAACATAAGCTAATCCACTGTGTCAACCAGCTAAGCATTACCATCTGTTGATACACTATAAACACTTCTCTTGGACTTTTTGCTGGTTAAGAGTTCCTTTAGGTTTAGCTTCCAGTCCAGGAATTTTCCAAACAGTAATGACTAAAATTACTCGCCAGATTCCAAAGTGTTTGACATTTTATGATGATATTCTCATAAGTGGCCAAGGTGCTAAACATGACGAATCATTAAACCAGATACTGACAGCCTTACAAGACGCTGGGGCAAGACTTGGGATCGATAAATGTAAACTGACGCGTCCTGAGCTAAAATACTTAGGACACATGATTAATGCAGAAGGTTTGCACACACTACTGGAGGTGGTTGAAGCTATCACAAAAGCACCAAACCCTTCTAATATTCCAGAGTTGCAAAGCTTTTTAGGATTCGTGAACCATTATTCCAAATATCTACCCTACTTAGCTCATATTTTGGCTCCAGTTACCCGGCTGTTAAGTCCTAAAGTCAAGTGGGCGTGGGGGCCAGAATGTGACAAAATGGTAGACCAAGTAAAAAAACTTTTTCTTAAGTCCAGTGTGCTAGTACATTACGATCAAAACTCAAACGGGTGTACGATGCTTCTCCGTATGGGGTAGGTTCTAGCCTGATGCAAATCATGCCTAATGGCAAGTCACGCCCTATTGCTTTTGCATCCAGAAAACTAACAAAAGCAGAGCAAGTGTACAGTCATTTCGACAGAGCAGCCCTCAGCGTGGCTTGGGGGAGTAAAGATGTTTCATGAATATGTTTATGGCCAAATTTCATACTCTAGTCTGACCAGAAGGCTCTAGTATAAGTTTATGGTCCTAAAAAGGGTATACCACAAATGGCTGCTGCTAGAGCGCAACGTTGGGCAGTTATGTTAAACGGATACAACTATGATTTCCAATACTTACCAGGAAAGGATAATTTGACATCTGACCCATTGTCAAGGCTCCCTCTCCCCAATTCTGATGCTTTTGAGGAGGCGGAGGATCAATGCAATGTGTTAGCATTAGAAAAAAATTTCTAATTTACCTGTTCTTAGTGAAACACTGGTTTTGGAAAGCCGCAGGGATCCGATCCTCAGCAAAGTTTACCGCTACGTTAATCATGGCTTGCCAATTAACTGTGATAACCCTGACATGCAGCCCTACTTCACACGCTGCAATGAAATCACTGTTGAATCTGAAACGGTATTCTGGGGTTTCAGAACTATAATTCCGACAGCCTTGTGCAAACAAATACTGAGACACTTGTATAGTTTCCATCTCGGTATAATAAAACTAAACGGGTTAGCAAGATCCAAAGTGTGGTAGCCTTCTATAGACGATGCTATTGAAAAGAAAGTAAAAGCACGTACTAACTGCTAAGAGTACAAAGACACACAAATGTCTGGTCCTAAACACACTTGGGAATACCCATTAAAAGTGAATGATAGATTTCACACGGATTTCTTTGGCCCGTTAGATAACTACATGTTTCTAATGATAGTTGACGCCTATAGTAAAATCCCGTAAGTTCATAAAATAGGTTGTCTAGTTACAGATAATGCAGCTCATGGATGTCGGCCGATTTTTATACATGGCTTAAATTAAATGGCATCTGTCACCTAACAGGGCCTGTGCTCATTCCCCTTGGGTAAATGGTCTCGCCGAAATTTATGAAAATAATTTCAAACGCGTGTACAAGGCTGCTTGAAGGGATGGTTCTGGAATTCAAGAAAGCTTAAATGCATACGTGTCATCGTCACGCATTACTATCAGCGCTACAACTCATGCAACACCTGAAAAACTATATTTCAACAGTGAATTAAAGTCACGTTTAGACCTTCTATTCCCAGATACAATTTCCGTAGTAAAGCGCCAACAACAAAAGCAGGTTCAAGGCACTCAGCATCGCAAGTTAACGAAATATCAAATAAACACACCTATTTGTAATAGAAATTATAGTAAAATTACTGATAAGCTATGGCTTCCTGGAGTTATTCCTAAAATTTTGCCACATCAAATACACGTCGTACTTACAGAGAACAAAAGTGAAATTCGTAAGCACCATGAACAACTCCGAGCCCAAGAGGTAGAACAAGCTAAGATTGTCGCTGAAACGCATCAAATTCCGTTGCAAAAGCCGTAGAATTCTTCGCCTAATATTAATTGTGGTAATGAGCCAAAAGGCCTTGTTTCCAAGAATGCTGTTCTATGGGAAATCGTCATGCTGAATCAGGAAATAGCGTTGTTTATTCTCAACATGCAAATACAAGCAAAGGATCCGTTGGCCAAACACGTAGGTAAGGTGTAATGCCACCCATCAAAACACCAATCAGATTGATCATCCGATTTACACCAAATTTCAACACCAGGTGGGAGTGCAGTAAAGCGTTCATGTCCTAAGCATCCGACAGTGGTTGAGTCCGGTGACGTCGTCAATCACACCTTGGTTCTATCCACTAGCGCATCTACACGAAAAATTTGCGTACCAGAGGGTGAGGAGCCTACTGAATCGGTAAGGACGTCTTTTCAACAGTAAATCCTGACCCAACTGACACACATAAAGGGAAACGCAAATCCGTGAAGTCTCCGTTGCATAAAATTGAAGCACCGAAGCAAGCTTCGGTCTCGGGTCGGCCTGAATGCATCTGAAAGGCTGCCGACAAATAAATATTTAAAAGTTCACACTAATAAATTAAAACAACAATTTGGTGAAGATGTATTTCATATCCAGTCCGTGTTACTCGTAAGCCCAATAGCAGACTTAATTTTAAATTGTGCGGGTGCTCCGCAAAACGAATTGTTTATCGTTGCCCGTATCTGGAACAGACCGGAATTTTTTTACCTTTGCCGTGACAGCTGGCATGTTGCGTATATTGTTATGTGTGGTGAAAATAGATTCCCGGTTTTAATAAATGTTCTTTATTTTTTTAGATGAAACACATGGCCGAGAGTGCTAGTAGTAATGTGATGGAGCACTAAGTCAATAACTGCTAGGCATAGCCAAATTCCACATCAGGTCTGTACGACAACAAATTCAATTGGATGGAAATTCTAAAAGCCAGGATAGTAGACAGATGTCAATATGTGGAAAGATTAATACTTGCTACACAAAATTCTAAAGAATCAAAAGTCAAAATAAGCCAGTGAAGAAATTGTCACCAATAACCTTATCGGTGATGGCTGAAGTTTTAAGGATTACTCAAAAAATTTAAAGCTATTTTTCTTAGCTTTTTTCTGAATGTATTTTGTATTGTTTTCTTGCTTTCACAAAATGCAGATATCCACTTTGAAAGCCTTTCACTCTGAAATAAAATACAATAAAGTACAATTTCTTAAGGATATACCATGTAACTAACAACAAAAGAAATACATGTCTTCAAAAGTTATCACATCAATATTGCCCGCACAGTACTTCGTCGGCCGCTTTATCCTCCTCGGGCTCCAGACGATTTTCCTGTTTCCGAGGTAACTGTACAGTCCTGCGGGCAGTTTTAAGCCGAACGAATCGAAGTACAGGGCACATGAATTCCCATTAGGTAATACGCGGTCCAGTGAGTCCATCCCCGTCTCTCGAGTCCTGCAAGTTAAGTATACCGCTTTCGGACGTTCTAGGACGCGCGGGGAGAAGGTCTTTCGAATAAACTCCTCTGAATGTGCGGATCCCCAACGTTTTAGCGTATCCGGCGAGGTCTAAGTTCGTTAAGGCCCTGTTCACGGGAACCCAGGCTTCAGATAAAATCCTCGACCACACTGCGGGACTTTTTTTTTCTTCCCAGTCCCACGCCCGTCTTCGAAGCGGCCAGGGCTTCAATCTTGGCGTTGTGCCGCTTTATTTCTTCGTGCTGTCTCGAGTTGGCCTTGGATTCATTAGCGGCCATGACTATTCCGGCCGTTCCAACTCTGACCGCTCCGAGGGTGGCGAAGATGGGGAGGAGCAGTGGAAGAAAGCCGCCCTTCTAGACTTGCGTATGGGAGAATTTCAGATTCAATCCCCGGCCCGTAGCTCGAGCCTTTCGAATTCTCGACTGCTCCGTTTTGGTGACCAGTAGGGTTACATTGGTCTTCCGCTTCAACTGGGAATTGGACAGACGAACGCTCGGTGATTTTCCAGCCTTGAGTTGTCGAAGCATACCCCGCTTCTGGGAGACCGACAACTGAAGGGGAGTCAACGAATACATGATTGATGGAATCGTTTATTTATCTTTTTTTCCCCACTCATGTCACGACTTCGACTTTGCTCCTGTCCAACTTCAGGGTCATAAGCCGGTCGCTGATAACCAAGGTGTAGCATCGGGTGCTGCCTGGCACTTGAGCTCCGAATTTGAATCTCAAAGTTACGTCGATCACGCTTGATTTAGGCCTCTCGTTCTGTTTCGAGCAGTCAATGCAGATTAGGGGAAAGAGCTTCCCGAAGCTTGCGACGTCGAAAGCGGGTTCCGTTACCGGCTCCCCATAGTACTGGTTCCTGAAGTTGAGCAAGTCTTGATACGCGTTCGAGATGTTTCCGCTGGCAAAGTCCACATTTATGTCGAAAAAGGGATATCACTCGGAGTTCAGCGTAACGTGCGCGTTCGTTAGGCTGCAGTGATCGAAGACTGCCAGATTCTTTTTCTGGTCCATTTTCCTCCCGGTCTGGAATCCGATTATCACGTATCTCGGCTACTTGATGGAACTCGTTGTGATCAATCTCCAGGTACAGCTAGTCGTGGTGGGCAAATCGAGCATGTCTGAGTACCAGTGTCTGAAAGTCATGGGTACGGTGATCCCGGCATCCACCAATCCGTACACCTTATTCTTCTACGTGTCCGAAGGATGGGGAAGGTGCCAGGACACTTGCTCCAGAACGATCTTTCCCGGGGCTACTCCGGTGTTTCGGTAGATGGCATTCGTGTCCGCGGCCAGTATCAGAATCAGCGTTTGCTGAACCCCGTAAGTCGCTTTCGTGTAGTGCTCGAAGAATCCCAGGAGATGGGAGAGGGGGATGGTATAAGCGAAGGATCCTTTCGGGGAGTGGGCGCTTAGAAGGACGTCTCTCTTGTGTTTGAAGATGGTATTCGTCCCGTCGTCGGCTGTACTGGCGCTTCCAGAAACCATCCCAAAATTGCTATGTGGGTCTGGTCCTGCGAGCCATAGGAGACGATTCCCTTAATGGTGCTGGCAAACGCCGGGTGATTGATCTCGCCACGGTCTTGTCCCCTATCTGGTACTTGATGTTCGAGAACAGGTAGGCTATCGTGTTGTTCACTAGGGCTATCTTGTCGGTGGCCGCTTAAGCCGACCCGTCACTAGCTTTTACCAGGGCACCCTACACGTACACGTAACTTCGGTGGGGATGGGTAAAGAGATCCTCGTTCTTCACCACTGTTCTCAGTTCCGATTTCATGCTGTTCAAGTTCGTCCCAACCATCGGGGTGTAGTCGTGGTAATTGTACTCTACCACGGACTTGTCCACGGTAAAAGGCTTCTGGACATTCAGATATCCCTCTACGGTATTATTTCGCATTGGAGATGAGGCTCTGAGATAGGCCGTGTTCGATGGAGAGTCAGGACTTGCCGACATTTAGCTCGGATTCGGTAGGCAGCGGGAGTTGCTTTGTGGGGAACGGTTTGTTGGGTTTGAAGTCCAACATTTAACGGATGCCCTTTTATACGTGAAAAAATTCCATCTACCGCTTCCTCAAGTGCAGTCTCACGGTCTAGCCCCGCAAATTAAATGGGTGATCGTCTTGGTCGGTCAGCCACATTCTGATCGAGTGAATGGCATTGCTGGTTACCGGTATATATATCAGGTTCTGGGGGATTGCACTATCTTGTAACCCAGTGCACAGTTCGGAAAGAACGAGTCTAGGGTCGGTTGCCTCGACCCGTTCACGTAAGAAGTGCCTAACAGATTGCAGTGTACCAAGACGGAATTGACGTCGAGGACGTTGGCCCTGTTCTGGGTGATGCTGATACCGTGTACGTACACTTCGGGCTCGAATCTCAATAACTTTCCCATGGTTGTCAGGTCGTCAGCGGAGAAATCAACCTTGTATTGTATGCTCGTGATATTCAGCTCGCATTTCAGGTAATTTGGGATTGGCGATGATGCGGATGTACGAGGGGTCGTTCGGTACTTCCCAGTGCTGGCACTTCTTCAGCTCTTCGTAGACGTATTTTTCCATCGCTTCCAATTCGTAGGAACCTTCCGGGATGACGAGTTTCGTCCATTCCCTTCCGGTGTTGTAGCTGTACCGAAACGTGTCCGAGTCGAAGGCTTTAACGTTTGGAATCGAGTTCTACATTTCCAAGTTGACCAGGGCGATAACCCAGTCCTCCGCGTTGTCCTCGAGCAATAGAGGAGTCGAAAACCTGTTGGTGAAATCCACGGTGTTCGAGGAAAGAATTATGGAGGAGGAAGGCATCGTTCCCCATACGTCGCACGGAACGAAAGTGGTCTTGGGCATTTGAAAGCGCCCTTTATTGGTTATTTTTTACTAACATCTCCCAAACTCTTCGATCAACTTGCCGTGCTCGGCATCCGATAAAAGAACGTTGGCTTTCAACTCTGCGTAAATGTGCACTATTTCCTGGTCTAGCGAGGTGTTCCCCGCATCTGTCAAAGCCCTGATCAGTTTCAGTCTTTCGCATAGATCATTCGGGTCTTTGTAAAACTGGTATTCTTCCCCTTGTCGAGTCGGTTGATTCAGTAGCTGCCGCTTAACGCGCGTTGCGTTTCGTTTCCCCTTGTCGAATCGGTTGCTGGGGCCCCTTTTCCTTTCCAAACACCGTTTTAATGAATGTCATGTAAATGTAACCGGCGCTCTATTTCAGTCTCTTAGACTCGGGATCGTAGTCTCTGTAGACCGCGCTGCTTCTCTTGAGAATATCGTGATAATCCAACAGACTCGGGTGATCGTCGATTGGTTTACGAGAGTTCTTGAGCATGATCAACTGCCACAACTCGTCGGTGCTCCTGTACTTTTTCCCTCCCACTACCACGATCTCCCCTTCGAAGTCCACGTCCGCAAAACCTATCTTGTACCGTTTACTTTTCGGGTCGTACCTTATACCGAAAGTGGGGTCGGTGAGTGTCTCCCTAATGGCGAACATGCTCAGGTACTCGGTAGCCTGGGTTCCTAGTTGCACGGTGTCGAGCAAAGAAGTCTCTTCCTCCAAGTATCGCATTCGAGCGCTCGGTGTCATGGCTTCGATTTGCATGAGCAAGGCGGGGGTTAGCACTCCCATAGAGCTGGATAACTGTCTCATCACCCCGGCATTAAAAGCCAGCTTGGATTCCAAGTCTTCCGAAAAAACCTCCATCTTCCTCCATGTTGTAGCCATGGTCATGGCTGAAAGGCCCTCTGAATGTTCCGAAGTTTTTCCCCGTGCTGTATGTGTTGTTTCTGTTGCCTGGCTTAGATGGCCAGCAGCTCGTTGATCTGGAGCTGACGTTGAGCGGCCGCCTCCTTGATGCTATCGCTTGGAGTTTGGTCTGCTCTCGGATGGGGTCCGCGATCGGTTTGAAAATCTTCGTCAGGTGAACCGACTCGGTGGCCTTTTCGAGTTTCGCGTCGAGGAATTTTCACTTGAGGCGTTGTTGTAAAGCCTCGAACTGTTTGGAGAACTGGTCCGGATGGTGCTAAGTTGCCATGGCTTTTTATTGAGGAAAAAAATCGCGCATCCTTATCAACCCAAACACGCGAGTTCTCGTCAACCCAGACGCACGTCCTCGTCAACTCAAAAACACGCGTTCTCGTTACCGTCAGGTCAAACTTACCCGTTTCAACTCGGTAATAGACTCAAACCAACATGCGGGGATTAACGAAGTTCTGCAAACGCTAGTGATTGCGCCGGCAACTCCATCCCAGGTTCTGGTCAATCACGGCTTTGACAACCCTTTTGAATTTTCAAGCCAACCCTCTTCAAGATCATTTTTCTCGGTGAAAATACGCCTGGATCCGGGCCTTTTTTACCTGAAAATTCACAATTAAGAACAAAAGGAGCCCCAAGCTCCGACTTGGATCGAATAATCCGGCTGTGGGCTCACCTATTCCGGCAAATCCACGGCTGGTTAGACGCCCAGGTTGTTATACCCTTCAGTCGGTAACGCTCACACGTCCTCGTCAACCCGAACACGATCGTCCATAGCGACCCAAACACACGCATTCTCGTCAACCCAAACACACGCCGCCGCCACCATACACTGTCAGACCACCACCATCGACGGGGGTTCGGTACTTTAATAGCCTACCGAGTCAACCGATACGACCGACCATTCCATCGACGTTCGTCCGTCAATCGTTATTTACGGGCGGTCCAGCATTTCCCACGATTCTGCGTTCCACTGTGGTGGGAGGGTAAGGGTCCGGTCGTGTCAGTGTTTAGCCCGGTTCGATGTGTTCCGCGATGAGTGATAAAATCTGCACTTTGAGTTGTAAAATTTCAGCAAAACTCTGGGGAAACACCCCCAGAAACGACACCCCTAGAAATTGATGGAATTTTGAAATTGGCGAACGTGTAACCCGTTAATCATTAGATGTGGGGTGGGTCGGGGTTTCCGGGTGTTTCCAACATCAACATCAACATCAGGTAACAGACTCAATCCGTCATGTGCCTGTACCTCCCTTCTCTCAGCGGTTTGGTCTTGTCGATCGTTAGGAATCCGTACCGGTCGGAGTTCCAACACTCCCTGCAGGTCCGCTTAAACTCCTCGAAGTTCATGTCCCACCCGACGTGATTGTTGTAGACGTGCCTGAGATTGGCGTCGTCTTGCCTGAAGAGAATCGGGATGTTCGCGTTGTCTCGGACCACCCTCTTCGGTATCCTGCTGTATGTCTGACACAGGTAAAAGACATCCACGTTGGCATGCCGACCGTAGGCGAAGTACCAGTCGATCCTGTCCTGTTTCTCGATCATGCAGTCATTGAACAGGAGTACGGTCTTCTTGCCGGCGTCTAGAAGCTCCTCGGGTAGCAGTACTTCCTCGTTATTCGGGCAGAACACCGCGACTTCCAGGCAGATCTCATCAAAGGCCCGCCTCAGCCTCTCGTACTTAGCCTGAAACAGGGTCTTGGAGCACACGTAGAGTCCGTCGTATTCCAACCAGCACTCGTTGCAGAGGTGGTTGAGGACCAGATTCGTGTTCCCGCACCCGGCCGGACCGCAGATGATGCACATCAGCTAATTGGGGAATATGAGCTTACTCCGAGGCGCCTTGATTTTCCCGACATTTTCACCGAGGTTGTCGAATTGATGAGCCTCATTATTCAAGGCTTTATTCGGCTTTATGAAGGCCTGAAACGCATTTTAAACATGTACTGCTTGAAGTGCAAATGGGACACCGACACTCTCGACTCTAATCTCGTAACGGCATCGAATAACCGCCTGTTGTTGAATGGCAAATGCGCGGACTGCGGGACCATGAAAGCCCAGTTCCAGAAGGGTTGGAAGCGGGGCAAGAAAGGTTCGGGTCTGTTTAACAAGATCATCGACAAACTGCCAGTGGAACTCGACATCCCCGGGTACAGGTACTGCGGGACCGGTACGAAACTCGGCAAGAGGCTGGGCAGGGAAGACGTCGGCATAAACGCTCTAGACGAAGCCTGTAAACGGCACGACCTAGCCTACGCCGCCAGCTCTGATCTTGAAGATCGACACCGAGCCGACGAAGAGCTTGCTACTGAGGCCCGGAGTATACTGCTGTCGAACACCGCGAGGTTCGGTGAGAAGGCAGCCGCTGCGGGTGTTGCCGGTGCGATGACGGTTAAGGTCAAGTTGGGGATAAGGCACACACGATAAAAAATAAAAATGAATAAAGGGTTGGAATGGACACGTTAGTCCAAGAACTGCACAAACCGGCTAGGCGTCGATATCCGAGGCGTAGAACGTAGGCCCTCGGCGTCGACTAATTGTGGCAAATCGATCTCGTGGAAATGATCCGTACTCCACCATTGACGGGGGATACAAGTACCTGCTCACGCAGATAGATGTGTATAGTAAGTTCGCCTGGGCGGAACCCAAGAGTATGGGAGACATTGCGACCACCTTCGAGAAGATGCTGGTCTCATCCAGACCCATACACCTGCAGTCGGACGAGGGGAAGGAATTTTTCAACTCCCGGTTCGCAGCCTTGACGAAACGGTACGGTATCAACCACTACCGCATCTTTTCCGAGACCAAGGCTAGCATGGTCGAACGCTTCAACCGGACCCTGAAGATGGCTATGAGGTGCGAGTTCACCCACAGGGACATCTACCAGTGGCTGGACCTGATTGCCTCACTTCTACGCCAGTACAATGGATCCGTGCACAGGACGATCGGGGCTTGACCAAAAGACGTGGTTGCGGGTATTCCACCGGCCGTTCGAGTGTCGAATCATTCCGCTGGCAAACCCAAGTTTAAAGACGGGGATGACGTGAAAATATCCCGCGTCAAAGGCACGTTCGATAAGGGATACCTGCAGAACTGGACGAACGAGGTATACGCCATGGAGAAAGTGCGGAACACGAGTCCCGTCACGTACACCTTGAGGGATTACGGTGGGGAGGGTATCGAGGCGGGTTCTACAAGCATGAGTTACAAAAGACAATGGTTCTGGACCTGTTTCTGGTGGAGCAGGTGTTAAAGAAGCAGAAGGTGGGTGAAAGACCAGTTACCTGGTTAAGTGGCGGGGGTACGATGATAAGTTCAACAGTTGCGTCGATTACCTGGACTTGCTGGGATGAGTCAGAACCGACCCGGGATGGGGGCAGTGGTGTGGGTGTGGGCCAGGTCATCAGAACATATCCTCTTTTTAGCTTTTGAACCGAGTTCCTGATGCACCGAAAAAATAACCCTAAAGGGGAGTACACGGCCATTTCATTTAAAAAATGGAGGATGTATCCCGACTGCTCCCCCAAGCACATTCTGATCCTGGAAGATATGGATATCAGCGTGTTCACCCTGATTATGGTATAAGGTCTTAAAGACGCAGAAGGTGGGGGGGGGAAAGGCCAGTTACCTGGTCAAGTGGCAAGGTTACGACAATAAGTTCAACAGTTTGGTCAATAACCTGGACTTGCTGGGATAATTAGGATTCACAACTGGAAATGACGTCACAACGGGGAATGACGTGACCAAACGGCACATTCCAGAATGACCTTGAATGTTCTGTTTGGTCACGTGATTTCCGGTTGTGACGTCATTTCCGACTAAAGTGTTATATATAATCTGAGACCTTTTCCCGCTCTCTATTTTTCCAGTTTGATTTCATCGAGAGAGGATCTCCACGCCACTTCTCTGGAAAATTATTTTGATACATATAAAGGATCAGAAAGGAAATGTCCGCAAAGACCGCCTTGACCTGCACCTTTTGCTCGGAGGTGTTCCCCGACCAGCGGCAACTGATCGACCATTTTCCCGGATGTCGTCAACAGGGAGACCTTGCAGACGATTTCCGCTGCGTCCTGCACCGCTCCATCTGTGAGGAAAACGGACGCGGGGACTGCACCGTCGAAGCACCGACCTGAGAAGACGCCTTCGAACGTAGCTTCCGGTGCTACAAGAAGGTCTTTGTGTTTGACGACGACGGCTACGCCCCTCTCATCCGAGATCCAGTACGCCTGATGTCCTGCGGCAAACCCGCTATCACCCGACACCTTTTCGCCTGCCTCACCAGCCTCTTGTCCTGCAAATTCCAACTCTGCTTGACGGTGAGGTTTACCAGAGCCGGGCAAAACCTCAATACCGAGTTCTGGAGCCTTTATGTCAATGCTCCCTCGGTTCACGACATCGAGACCACGACCACTTCCCTCCCGGCAAGTACCGCGGTGCGGCCCACAACAAATGCAACTTGTCGGCGAGGCAGACCAGCGTCATCACTGTAGTCTTCCATAAATTGGAAGGCTACGACATGCATCTACTGGTGTTGGCAGCCGAGAAGTTTACCGGAAGCGTCCACATCATCGCCAGGAACGCGGAGCGATTCCAGAGTACGTCGGTGATCCTGAAAACTCCCTACCCTCTCCCCAATGCACCCAAGAAGAATCTCGTCATCACGCTCAGGTTCATCGACAGCCTGAACTTCTTGGCCTCATCCCTGGCGAATCTCGTCACGAACCTGAAGAATGCGGGTGGCACTTTCTCCATTCTCTGAGCAAGTCTGGAAAGAAGCTCCCTTCGCGATCGATTCGTCGCATTTGACCCCGACATCAACACCAATACCCTACTGAGTACTGAACCTGCTAACGCAGAAAGGTCACTATCCTTACAAGCATGTGACTGGGGTGGAGGTGTTCGACGAAACGGATTTGCCCTCGAAGGAAGCTTTTCACTCCAAAGTCAAGGAAAAAGACATCGGCGAAGAGAAATACCAACACGCCCGGACAGTCTGGAGTATGTTGGTCGTCAAGCTCTTCGCCTCCTACCACGCTGTATACCAACTCACGGACGTCTACCTCCTCTCCGATGTCTTCGAGAACTTCCGGTCTCTCTGCCTTCGGACTTATCGTATCGACCCCTGCTACCACCTATCCACACCCGGTTTCAGTTAAGGCGCTGCACTTCGGCAGACGAAAGCGAAGCTCGACCTGTTCACCCACGTCATGAAGCATCATTTCATAACTTCCTGTATCAGGAGCGGACTTTCGTACATCGCTTGTCGCTATGCCGCGGCAAACAACTGCTAATTCCCAAGACCTTCGACCCAGAGCGTCCCATGTCCTTCCTCAGTTACCTGGACGCCAACAACCTGTACGGGTGGGCCATGACCCAGAAGTTACTGTACGGGAACTTCAGGTGGCTCACCAAATGGGAAGTTCAAGCCTTCGACGTCTGCTCGGTTTCCAACGACGGGGACCACGGCTACATCTTGGAAGTGGACCTGGACTACCCTACCCGGATTAAACGACGCCCACAATGACTACCCGCTGTCTCCGGAATCATTGAAGATCGACCCTTTGATGGTTTCGCCGTTTTCGGAGAGGGTAGCCAAGGAAATCGGACACGTCGTCATCTCTATCACTAAGCTGGCCTCCAACCTCTTCAACAAGCAGAAATACGTCATGCATTACCGGAATCTCAAGTACTACCTGCAACAAGGCTTGGTTCTCCGCCGCATCCGCCACATCCTGGGCTTCAAGCAGGCAGCCTGGCTGAAACCCTACATCGAGGGTAATGCCGCACGAAGACAGGCTATGCAGAATGATTTCGATAAGAACCTGTTCAAATTGGCAAACAACAGCGTTTTCGGCAAGACGCTGGAGCAAAAGCAGAACAGGGTGTCCATAAAGCTGGCCACCAAAGTGGCAAAGTCGGTGAAGTACACCTCACTTCCTCACGCCGACTCCTTCCAAATCCTCAATGACAGCCTCATCTCCGTACTGCTAAAGGCCAGGACGATCGACTCCAAACTCCCCATATATTCCGGTTTCACCATCCTGGAGTTTTCGAAGTTATTGATGTTTGGCCAGTTCCACTACAGATACATCAAACCCAAGTACAGAGACAATACATCGTTGCTCTTCACGGATACGGACAGCCTGTTTTACTTCATCGAGACGGAAGACGTCTACGCGGACATGGCAAAGGATCGGAGTGAGTGGTTTGACTAGCGAGAACAAGCAAGTCCTCGGCAAGTTCAAGGACGAGCTGGGTGGGGTACCAGTGAAGGACTTCGTATGCCTCACGTCTAAGATGTACACATATATCACCACGGACGAGGAGTAGCAGACAGCAAAAGGCATGGATAGGACGTTTGTCAAGAAACATCTTAGACATGGGGACTACAAAAGTTGCCTCGAACAGCACACCGTCGACAGGGGGACGTGGACAACCCTTCGTAGCCGAAAGTATAAAGTCACCACCGACGTCGTCACCAAGTCCTTGCTTTCGGCTTACGACGACAAACGTTTTGTCCTGGAAGACGGGGTGCACACCTACACCCACGGCCACTACACCAGAGGCGGGGATGAAAAGGACGACAACTTCGACTCCGGCGTGGACCTGGAAAGCGATCTGGAGGAGGTGGAGAAGCGAGATTGCAAAGGGGAAGCGTCAGATAGCGAGGGAGAGGATGGCAGAGTCGAGGGCGTACCGTCCTGTCGAGAAGTGGAGCAGATGACCAAATTGGACGAGAGGGAGAGAAGAGAGGCCGACAGGTTGAGAAAAGCGGCTGCCGAGCGGGAGAGGTATGTGTCAATGTGCGAAGTGAGGAAGATGGCCAGGAGAGAGCAGCACGCGGTGCAGAAACGGAAGAAGCGTGCTAAATTGAGCGAGGAGCGGAAAAAATTAGCGAATGTAAAGAAAGGAGCTGCAGAACAGAAGCGGTACCACGAGGTGGGAGGTGCGAGACACAAGGGAAAGAAGCGTAAAACCATGTCGGAGGAGGGGAAGGCGGCGGCTAATAAAAATAGACGGGAACAATATGCTGTGAAGATGAAGAAGTCCTAAATCCACCCTCCTCATGTACACAGTGCGGTCGGCTATGCCATCGGAGACTTCAGTCTCTGGCAGGTTCAACCAAGGTGGAAAGGCGGCCGCACCCTTACCCAAACCCATCCCACCCCTCTCCTTTCCATCCTAAACCTCAATCAGTTCGTATACGTGAGTGTGTGTATGTATGAATGAGTGCAGGAATAAAATCGGCATTAGTAATGTTTATAAATCAACCTCTTGGCTATACGTCGGTCCTACGCGTACACTATGAACTGTAAGAAGGAGACGCCCGGTTTTTTTAACCCTACAGTTTCAACACCCGTAGGGAGGAAACGCCACGTACAGTTCGGTAGCGGAGACTGGGCCCTCCAACCAATTCCTTTCGGGGGTGGGTTGCTAAATCTGAGCCATTTCGCTCGAGCGGTGGTGTAGATTCCGAGCCAGGAGGAGATAGAGGTTGCTGATACTGCGGAGACTGCGGAGACGGACCTGTTGTGAGGTGTGGTGCGTATAAACCAACTCGAGTCCGAGCCCTAGGGATCGTATGGGATACTGTTTTGGTCCTAGACCGGATTCCGAACCGGCTACCACCTGGTCAATAGTGCAGCCGACATGTAAGGTACGGTCGGAAACCCACATTTCAATCCGTTTTACTCTACGACCTTAGTTTAGAAGTTACAGCTATTTTTCATAATTTGGAAATGTGCCAATTTTTTTTTCTGAGACCAAAATAATTTTTGACCAGGTCAAGTGATAGCTACAACCGATTTTGGGCGGAGTATCATGCATGGGGGCCAAATTTCGCTTGGATTCGCTCTAGGACCAACAGTTCCCGAGTTATGGGCATTTTAAATAATTTCGGGAATTGAAACTGAAACCGGGGGCCATCTTAGGAAATTGGCGGCATTTCCTGTTCCACTCTTCAATATAGAGACACTTCCGGTTCCAGTTCCGACAGGATGTGATGTCATTAAAAATGGCAGACCGGAAGTGACGTATGACCTTCTAAATTGATGGTAATCTTCCAAGATGGCAACACTTCCAGTTTGCATGTGGGTAGCCATCTTAGTGTACTGTGTCTCTCTCTCTGGTCGAATCCACTATTATCATACTACTGACAGTACATATCTCACGTTGGTGGGTGTGGTCTTTTTAAATTAGATAAATGTTAACTGTTAAAAAAATGTGTCGTGAATGTCAAGTACAAAAACAATAAATGTTTGCCATGCTCTGTGCTCACAAGTTTGAAAATTGTCGATTTTAAACATTACCCTAACAGATAATATCTGACATTATATGGCTTACATCAACAATAGGGACTTGTACAGAATTTTTTCTCCACCCTCCTCAGCGAAATTGAAAGATTAGAAAACCAGAAAAACCTATCAATTTTCGTTTAAGGGTGAGAGGATAGAAAAGTGTTCCTGTGACACAAGAGTATGTATATGATTGATATTGGTTCAGAATGCAAGTTTTGTTGGTGAACTCCCTGTGAACAAATGCATGTTTGCCTGGGTCCCTGACATACCCAGTCAATCTAGCTGCCCATGCAAATAATCAATACAATTAGACACCATTCAAAAGGGTAACCTATTTTATCATTTGAAAATACGAAATTGAAGTCTCAGATGCACATGTGACAGTGCGCTCCTACGCTCACCTGCTGACGGGCATTAAGACCTTCTGCACCATCCTGCCAAATGTTTTAAGGTCTAGACGGTGGCAGAATAAGATATCTTTCAGCTTTTCAGACTAGATTAGTTATTACATCAGTGGTTTCACATTATTAATACAGAAAATAAACGATGCACGAAAATGTACTACAGTGGGCTTTAGTGCACTGAATTTTTTTGGGCCTAATTTAAAATAAATAAAAATTGTGTGTTCTGACAGTACGTGCTTTAGAATGTTTGCATTGCAAAATCACCAACAAAACCTTTTATTTCTGAATTTCAGATTTCCTTTTGTGAATGATGACGTTAATATTCCTGAATGTCCACTGAATCGAGATAAGAGGTTATTAGTATATAAACACATGGCTTACGATTACAAATCTGACCCAGTTATAAGCTGTAATTGCACGAAACTCTGCCTTCAAACAAATTATCGCTTTGTACTGGATGTAGAGAAGCAGTTACAAGACAAATCCATCTACTCTTTCTATTTTAATGGCATCACGACTGTAAAAGAACGTATCACATACACACTCATAGATCTTTTGTGCGAGTTAGGTGGCCTATTAGGGTTGTACATGGGAGTATCTCTCGTTAGCCTTTGTGAAATGACTTATGCTCTAAATAAACTAATACGAAGATCTAATCGAAAAATCAATCAAGAGAGGGATCCTATCTTTCTAAAAGTAAGAGTGGTTTATAGAGTTATGCAACGGTATGCAGCACAGTTTAGAAGCAAAACATTGAAAACAAAGTGTGACCTCATCAAGCTTGCTTTCCGACTTTCATGCTTCTGTTCCTGCTTATGGTTAATGACAAATGAGACACAACTCTTTTTGGATTCTCCCATAGTCAAGGCTGTCAGTATAAGTTATCAATCAGTTGTTCAGTATCCAACCTTTATTCTCTGCCATGAAACCAAACTAATACGGAATGTTATGAATTTGTATGCCAAAAGAAGAAGATTAAAAGACTCTTGTAGCATAGATATGATGGACCTTGTGGATTCCAAGATGACTATTTCAAATTTATGGAGCAGAACTAATTTCAAGGACGATATTTTTCTTTTCAATGCAGTAAGTACATTGGATGCCTCACAACAATGAAAACCTGACTTGTCAATTTTCTTACGAACTACTTTTTTATTCTCTTGTGTCTTTGTGCATTAGTGGTTTCACCAATCTACCAAAGAATATGATCTACCCAATGGAAAATGCTTCAGGATTGAAGAAGGTAATAATGATAATCACATGCATGCGTTAATATGAAAACATGTAAGTTTAATTTGCTTAGTAATACCAAAGTGCATTTTACATTTTTTACTCAAATTTGACAATACAAAAAAAAAACAATACAAAAAAAATTTAGATCATGCCACCAGGGAGAAATTGAAAACAAACCCCAATGCCTACCACGAACCTTTTGGTGGGTCCCTGGAGACCCCCAACAATGTTAGCAGGCACAGCCCAATGGACAGAGTCTCCAGATGCCAGCCACATTAATCCCAGCTTGAATCCCGTGACCAGATAAGGTAGATATGGGAGGTTTAAAAATATTAAAAAAAGTCATGTACGGATGTGGAAAAGATATTTGAACTCTACTGGCTTCGCTCTAATCAAATTGGAGCATCATGTAAATATACTAGGGCATCATCAGTTACACAATAATCACACAATAGAATAATGTTTACTAAACTTGTACTTAAAAAAGAATATTATTGTTGAAACAATACAATGGGCACAGGCAGCAACCACGTTGCATTGGAGACAGTGCTGTGACTCATCTTTTCGGTAGTGTTCTCACGTCTTGTGATTGCGACTAGAGTTGTTTTCGACTTTTCCAACTTTTTCGACAAAGTACCCACAAATTTGAAGAACTTTTGTTTTAAGTTATCAAATTTGGGGTTCAGTTGAAAATTAACGCTAGCGGAAATTTCATTGCACATTACATCCAAGACACTTAATCCATTGGCAAGGAGTCAATAGCCCTACCATTTTGTCACCTTCGTTACTCCTCACCAAAGTATCCTATTTAAATTTTTTGTTTTGCAAACCATCTCTGGGTGTACCGCCATCATTATGCAAAATCTGGTTTAAATTAATGCAGTGGTTATTGTGTGATGTGATTACAAAGCCTGCATTGGAGTGTATTCACAAATGGAGCTCCACTCCAATAAGATCACTAAATCGTGATCGAGGGTGAACAACTCGTTTCTAGTACACACTCATTTCTGGATAGACTTTTTTTTTTACTTTTTCACTAGTTTTAACACTGATGTTTGTTTTGCTTTTTAAGTATATTTTTACAAATACACACGTGTATCGCTTCCAAATTTCAAGTATCAGATAATATAAACTCTTTAGATCTCAAATCATTTCCAATCATTTCCTGGCCAGATACACTGACAGATAGACGCCATCTAAAAGCCATCTCTATCACCATTTGTCTCAATGCCGTGGCCAAAATAAATTAAAATTGCGTTTTTTTCACAACTAACACAGCTTTAATCTCAGTTGTCCATGTTGTTGAGACAATGTAAATGATCATAACTTCAAAATACCTTCTATGTCCACGGGTCATTCAGGTTAATGAAGTACGGTAGCGCCTATATGTAGAGAAACTGGGTTAATGCGGCTGGGGTAATGCAGTGACAATCGATTCGTCCAATTAGTCCACTTCCCCAGCTGTACAAGGAAACAAAAAAGTCCAGCATGAACGATTACATGAGGCAGTAGCCAACACAATTTGAGTGTAAAGTGTGCATAAAAATGTTTTCAAAGACACGGGATTCAGTACAAAAATGAAAAAGTAGGGAGGAGCGTCTAGGTAAGGATGGGGAGGAATACAGAGTAAGGGAACAAGGAAATCGTTTTATATTTGACTAATGTGAAGGAAGAATGCTAACTAATAACCAGCATCTCTAAAGAATTTATCGATAACAGAAGTGCCCTCTTTCAACCACTTAAGTACATAGGAATGAGGGGAAAAAAGTTGCATTGCTCTAATTCAGTTCTCAAGACAGTTACGATATTACTGAAACACAAAGGTTCTTCTAATCCAATTTTAACCATTACCTCTACATTCCCGTACTTTTGGGAACTATTTTATTCTGTGTATTTTACTAATTCAGTTTGCAAGAATGCTATGATATGACTAAATGCAATTCCTCTTCTTATCCAATTTAGCGTCAAGTCCATATTCTGTTACTTTTATGTCGTATTTAATATTTACCAAGTTCAAGAAGAATCATTGTAATACAGAAGGAATCAAGGTTGTAAATCTGATTATTCTTTTATTTGCTGTAGTTATTTCGAATTTGTGTTTAAAGTAAAATATGCTCTATGACCATCAAGAATATGATAAAGACGTATTATAAAAAAAACAAGCAAGGAAACACGATGGGAGATGTATGCACATATATCAGAAGAATGACTTAGCCCATATCACGCTTTGCTTTGTTTAATTTTCTCTATTGTGACTTATATTAAGAAGATGTGCTGAATTTATAATTCTGCATGTTTCATTACAAGTGACTGGCACTTCAATTCACCACCATACTTGAGTTTAAAATTTCAGTTTGTAAAAACCTACTTGAAAAAAAATTAAAACACCTAAACCGTAAACGGTTCTATGCCGAAAGGTGTCATCATCAGGCATGCAATAAATGAATAAAGCTTATTAGAAATTTTAAGTGTTTTATTTTTTAGGATTAAGAATAAAAATACGAAAAAGTTTATTTGCCTTAGCAAAAAGGATGTACAATAGGGCATGCCACTTACATTGGTCCTGTAATAAAAATAAGGACAACAAATAACCCTCCTTGTAAGCACTTGCAGTCAATGAACTAAGAAACAGTATGCAATACACACTAATAAACAATGAAGCAATAAACCAAAATACGTCGTATGACAACCTAAAAGTAATAAGCCAAGACAATACACTACAATACAGGGGAGCAGGTCTTCACTTATCCTAAGTTAAGGTAGTTACTCAAAACTAGACAAATTTCTTCCGAATAAACTGATTACGGCAAGCAGGCCTAATACGGATTCTACAAACTAAAGGTTTTTAAAGCAGCTATTGTGGTCAAGTCAAGTGCTATCAATTTGTTTAGCTACTTAACCTGACACCATGTACATTTATTGTGTAGGCCCTATTTTTCATGAGCAACGTGAATGCATAGGTCTACTCTATAGGGTGGTTGAACTTAACCCGGATGTCTATCAACAAGTCTTAGGCTCACACAATCTGTATGCTTGGATCGGGGCAGGGGAATGAAAAAGGTTTAAGCCAAATTTCCCTGCCAAATTTATTTAAAAGTGCTCGCGCTGTGCCACCTACTCACTCACTTATCTGTGTTTCCTGGAACTGACCTCTTATTTAAACTTACATTTACCGTATCCGATTTGGCTCATCTATGGAACGGAAGTTGGCTTTTAGTTTTTTCCTTTCTTAGTTCTTGGGGGTATTCTATTCTCCGGTGTTCTCTTTTAAGGAGATTTCCTAATAAGTTTTAGAACTTAAGTGTTGGTAAAGGTGCATTGTTATCACTGTTTGTATGGTTTTAGTCATTCTATCTTAGATCCTGAGTATCTGGGTGGCCTGAGTTTGGCAACTGGGGCATTTTGGCTATCTCCATTGGTCAGCCTTTACCATGAAACCTCAGAGCCAAGTTTTGCAATTTACTGACAGCAGTTAGTCATTTAGTATACTGTGAGACTGCATGTTGTGAAATGCAGTCCTGATTGACCCATCATGGTTTTTAAACAAGTCCTGTGTGGATGCAGACAAGGGGTAGGTAAGGGTGATTTTGTTGGCAGACTCCTGCAGTCCTGTTGGGAGTCGGCCTTTGAAATGCCCCACATCTTGAGGCTTGGGTAGATGTCAGTGGCATTTTCACATTCCGTTTGGCTGATCTCGCAAAAAATTTCCAGTCCACCAAGCAAGATTCTTGCAGGGGTGCCGACAGCTGTGTTATCAGTGCATCGGTATTGGCGGCTTTGCATTGATTGGTCGCGAAAAGAAGTTGGTGTGGCATATGGTTGTGTGCGTTAAGTAGTGCCTTTTCCTATCACCTTCCATCAGGCTATTCTGTGTTTTTGACTGAGCTTTTAGCACTCGGTCTGGCCTTTGGAGCAAGCATTTATTGTCTTTGGTGATTCTATGAGTGCCATGGAGTCCTTGGCATCGTACAACCCTTGAAATCTAAACAATGTTTACTACGAAATAAGAAATATCATTGAAACTTAACACTTGTTCTACACAATGCCAACAGTTACCCCTTGAATAAAGGACAGAGCAAATTCTAGGTGCAATACAGAATTTTTTTTGAAAAGCAGTCTTAACCGTCTGGCTTCAACCATGCATGTCTCCGATGCAAAGTATATCGGTCTTTAGCCCTGGGATGCAAGCAGACAAGTTGCAGGAACACATGTCCGTCATCCAGCGTGCTGTTGCCTCTGTGGGTCACCATCTTCTGGGGCTGTCCATCTAGCCATCTGGCTTCAACCCCGCACGTCCTCGGTGCAAGGGACGCTAGCACCCAAGTTGCGGGAAGACGTCCCGCATGCTGTTGCAGCAAACTCCAACAACACCTCCACAGACCTTCAAGTTTGCCAATGTCAAACTTAGACCCTTCAAATTTGGTGTGCACCCAGTTGAATGAACCCTCTCGACACCCAAAAAGTGTCATAGCTTTAACTCCCATAGGAAAAATCCCGCCTTTTGACGCCCAGTGCTCTTCATTGGTTTCAAGTTCCCCAATCCCAAACTAAACGTCCTAGACACTTCAAACTGGGTGGGCGCCTAGCTGGCCATACCCCCTCGAGGTACAAAAAATTTCAGACTCACAGTCCTAGTAGAAGGAGCGCTATTAAATAAACAGGCTTTGAGTGTAGGCTTATATAGACCTAAATACTTCGGCCGTCAATAGCGGACGAATGAGACAAGCTACGACCCTGGGGATAGGCTAGATCGCTTTAGGAGGACGAAATACCCCTGGCTACCAAGTTTCAGACCTAAAACACGAGTGGTTATTGAGAAACAGCATACCTGTGGGACTTAGCCATTTTTTCGAAGTGGTGTCGCAGGGTTTTTTTCGGATAGCTCAGTTCACAGAGGTCTCACGGACATGTAGTTGGGCTTAAAATGTACATACGGAAGTAGTAGGAAAACGCCTTCTGGCCAGAGACAGACAGAGGACAAACAAGATGGCCGCTCCCATGTAAACCGGAAGTGCCGCCATTTTCCAAGTGGGTGGTTGTCATAGTAACCAGAAGCGGATCTATTTTGATTGACGTCACGTCCTGTCGGAAGTGGAACCGGAAATGCCTCCATTTTGAAGAGCGGCACCGGAAGTGCCACCATTTTCCTAAGATGGCCCCCATTTTTCAGTTTCAATTTCCGAAATTATTTTAAATGCTCATAACTCGGGATCCGTTGGTCCCAGAGCAAAACCAAGCGAATTTTGGCCCCCATGCACGGTATCCTGCCCACACTTACTTGGCCTGGGCTATCAGTTGGCCCGGTCAAAAAATATTTTAGCCCCCGAAAAAATAAATTGGCACGGTTCCAAAATCTGAAATATGCCTGCAACTCGAGAACTGTCGTTCCTACAGCAAAACTGTTCGAGACTTACCATCTCCGGACCGTGCCCTACATGTGGTCCACCCCGGAAATCGGATACCTCGAATTTCGGCAAGTTGGCCCACACCGATAACTCGAAAATTGTTGGTCTTAGAGCAGGATCAGGATGTGGGTTCCCCTGGCCCTCCCCTACGCATGACCCTTCCTGGAATCCCGGTACTCGAATTTTGGCAAGTTGTCACACCCCCGTTACTCTGGAACCGTTGGTCCTAGAGGGAAACCTTTCAAGATTTAACTTCCCTTAAACCCCACACCTCGGTGACTCCATCACAAGGCCGCTGCCGAGTCCATTTTCTCGGTTTCCCTGGTATCATCGGGTACCGACCCACTCCACCACGTGGAACAGATTAGTGTACCCCTCATTAAAACAATACATTATGGTCAAGCAATATTGCCCGCCACAATACCTCGTCGGCCGCCTGCATCCTCCTCAGGTTCCAGACGATTTTCCTGTTTTTGAGGTAAGCGTAGAGTTCTGCGGCCGGTTTTAAGCCGAACAAATTGAAGTACAGGGCGCACAAACCCCACTTTAGGTAATACGCGGTCCAGAGACTTCCATCCCTGTCTCTCGAATCCTGCAAGGTCTGTATACCGCATTCGGACGCTCTGGGATGCGCGGGGAGAAGGTCTTTCGAATAAACTCCTCTGAATGTGCAGATCCCCAACGTTTTAAGGTATCCGGCGTGTCCAAATTCGTCAAGGCCCTGTGCACGGGAACCCCGGCTTCAGATAAACCCTCGACCACACCGTGGGACTTTTTTTTCCCCGCAGTCCCCCGCCCGTCTTCGAAGCGGCCAGGGCTTCCATCTTGGCGTTGTGCTGCTTTATTTCTTCGAGCTGTCTCAAGTTGGCCTTGGAGTCATTGACGGCTTTGGCTATTCCCGCTGCTCCGCCCTCTACCGCTCCGAGAGCGGCAAGTATTGGGAGGAGCAGGGTAAGAAAGCCACCTTTCCTGCCTTGGGTATGCCAGAATTTGAGATTCAATCTCCGACCCGTAACTCAAGCCTTTCGAATTCTCGACTGCTGTGTTTGTGACCGGTAGAGATACCTCTGTCTTCCGCTTCAACTGGGAGTTGGACAGACGAACGCTCGGTGTTTTTCCGGCCTTGAGTTGTCGAAGCATGCCCCACTTCTGGGAGACTGACAACTGGAGGGGGTCGATGATTGATGGATACGTTTATTTATCTTTTTCCCCCACTCACGTCACGACTTCGACTTTGCTCCTGTCCAACTTCAGGGTCATAAGCCGGACGCTGATAACCAAGGCGTAGCAACGGGTGCTGCCCGGCACTTGTGCTCCGAATTTGAATCTTAAAGCTTAAATAATGAAACACATCAATTACGATAACCTCGGGGAAACTGCCAGGAAGACCAAGACACCTCGGAGTATGCTCAGTTTCCCCGATTCGCTGCGATGCCTCATCTGCAGTCCGGCCGGGCACGGAAAGACAAACCGTGTCCTCAACCTCCTCTGCATGCAACGAGGGTTGGTTGGAATACGACAGACTCCACGTGTACTCCAAGACCCTGTTTCAGGCTAAGTACGATAGGCTGAGGCGGGCCTTTGACGAGACCTGCCAGGAAAGTTGCGGTGTTCTGCTCAAATAACCAGGAGGTACCGCTAGCCGAGGAGCTTCTAGACCCCAGCAAGAAGACCGTATTCCTCTTCAATGACTGCATGATCGAGAAACAGGACAGGATCGAGCGGTACTTTGCCTACGGTCGGCACGCCAACGTGGACATCTTTTACCTCTGCCAGACATACAGCAGGATACCGAAGAGGGTGGTCCGTGACAATGCGAACGTCCTGATTCTCTTCAGGCAAGACGACACCAATCTCAGGCACGTCTACAACAACCACGTCGGGTGTGTCATGAGATTCGAGGAGTTTAAGCGGACCTGCCGGGAGTGTTGGAACTCCGACCGGCACGGGTTACTAACGATCGACAAGACCAAGCCCATGAGAGAAGGGAGGTACAGCCGCATGTTGGATTGAGTTTGTTACCCGATGTTAATGTCGACATTGGAAACACCCGGAAACCCCGACCCACCCCACATCTAACGATTAATGGGTTACACGTTCGCCAACGTCAAAATTCCATCAATTATGAGTCGTTTCTGGGGGTGTTTCCCCAGAGTTTTGCCGAGATTTTACAACTCAAAGGGGTACCCCTTTGCGGATTTTATCACTCATCGCTGACCACAACCTGGGTGTCTAACCAGCCGTGGATTTGCTGGAATAGGTGAGCCCACAGCCGGATTATTTGATCCAATTCGGAGCTTGGGGGTCATGGGCTGACCGCTCCTTTTGTTCATAATTGTGATTTTTCAGGTAAAAAAAGGCCCGCATACAGGTATATTTTCTCCGAGAAAAATGATCTTGAAGGGGGGTTGGCTTGCCAAATTCAAAAGGGTTGTCAAAGCCAAGATTGACCAGAACCTGGGATGGAGTAAACGGTGCGATCACCGGGCGTTTGCAGAACTTCGTTAATCCCCGCATGTTGGTTTGAGTCTGTTACCGAGATGAAACGGGTAAGTTTGACCTGACGGTAACGAGAACGCGTGTTTTGGGGTCGACGAGGACGTGCGTCTGGGTTGATGAGAACTCGCGTGTTTGGGTTGACGAGGACACACGATATTTCCCCTCAATAAAAAGCCATGGCACTTCAGCACCATCCGGACCAGTTCTCCAAACAGTTCGAGGCTTAACAACAACGCCTAGGCGAAAATTCCTCGACGCGAAACTCGAAAGGGCCACCGAGTCGGTTCACCTAACGAAAGTTTTCAAACCGATCGCGGACCCCATCCGAGAACAGAGCAAACTCCGAGCAATAGACAGCAAGGAGGCAGCCGCTCAACATCAGCTCCAGATCAAGGAGCTGCTGGCCATCGAAGCCGGGCAACAGGAACAACACATACAGCACAGGGAAAAACTTCGGAACATTCAGAGGGCCTTGGAAGCCGCGACCGGCCCCTGCTACAACAGGGAGGAAGAAGGTGGAGAAACCGAAGACTCGGCATCCGAGCTGGCTTTTAATGCGGGGGCAATGAAACGGTTATCCAGCGCTATGGGAGCACTAACCCCCGCCTCGCTCATGCAAATCGAAGCCATGACACCGACTTCTTTGCTCGACACCGTGCAACTATGACCGCTGGCTACCGAGTACCTGAGTATGTTCGCGACTAGGGAGATGCTCACCAACCCCACTTTTGGTATAGGGTACGACCCGGAAAGTAAACGGTACAAGATAGGTTCTGCAGACGTGGACTTCGAAGGGGACCACGTGTTAGTAGGGAAGGGAAAAAGAACACAGGCACCGATGAGTTGCAACAGTTGATCATGCTCAAGAACCCCCGTAAACCGACCGACGATCACCCTAGTCTGTTGGATTATCACGATATTCTCAGGAGGAGCAGCGCGGTCTACAGAGGCCACGATCTTGAGTATAAGAGACTGAAATCGAGCGCTGTTTACAAGTACGCGACCTTCATTAAACCGGTGTTTGGCAAGGAGAAGGGGCCCCAGCAACTGATTCGACAAGGAGGAGGATACGCAGCTCGCGTTAAGTCCGTTGAGCGGCGGTAACCGGCTCGAGGGAAAGGATACCGCTTTTACAATGACCCAAACGATCTGTGCGAAAGACTGAAACTGATCAGGACTTCAAGAGCTGTGGGGAACACCTTGCTAGACCAGGAAATATTGCACATTTACGCAGAGTTGAAAGCCAACGGTCGTTTATCGGATGCCGAGCATGGTAAGTTGATCGAAGAGTTTGGGAGATGTTAGGAAAAATAACCAATAAAGGGCTCTTTCAAATGCCCATGACCACTTTCATTTCGTGCGACGTATGGGGAACGATGCCTTCCTCCTCCATAGTTATTTCCTCGAACACCATGGATTTCACCACTAGGTTTTCGACTCCTCTACTGCTTGAGGACGACGCGGAGGGATGGGAGATCGCCCTGGTCATCTTGGAGACGTACAACTCCATCCCGAACGTGAAAGCCTTCGACTCGGACTCGTTTCGGTACAGCCACAACAACGGAAGGCAGTGGACAAAACTCGTCATCCCGGAAGGTTCCTACAAACTGGAAGCGATTGAAAAATAGGTCTACGGGGAACTGAAGAAGCACGGGCATTGGGATGTCTCGAACGACGCCTTGCACATTCACATCGTCAGCAACCCCAACACTCTGAAATGTAAGCTGCATATCACGGACAAGCTCTACAAGGTGGATTTCTCTGCTGAAGACCCAACGACCGTGGGGAAGTTATTCGGATTCAAACCCCGAGTGTACGTACAGGGTATCAACATCGCCCAGAACACAGCCAACGTCCTCGACGTCAATTCCGGCTTGGTACACTGCGATCTGGCAGGCAATTCTTATGTGAACGGGTCGAGGCAACCTACCCTATACTTGTTCTTTCCGAACTGCGCACCTGGATACAAGATAGTGCAATCCCCCACAACATGATCTACTTACCTGTAACCAGCAACGCCAATCACTCGATCAGAATGTGGCTGACCGACCAGGACGATCGTCCACTTAATTTACGGGGCGAGACCGTGACCATGAGACTGCACTTGACGAAGCGGTAGATGGAATTTTTTTTGCGTATAAATGGTATCGGTCAAATGTTGGGCTTCAAACCCAACAAACCATCCCCAACACAACAACCTCCGCAACCTACCGAATCTCAAGCTAAACATTGGCAAGTCCTGACTCTAACGAACGCGGCCTATCTCGAGAGCCTCACCTCCAACGCGAAATGGAGACCGTAAAAGGATACCTGAATGTCCAGGAGTCTTTTACCCTGGACGAGTCCGTGGTGGAGTATAATTATCACGACTACACCCCGATAGTCGGGACAAACTTGAACAGCGTGAACTCGGAACACAGAATAGTGGTACAGAACCAGGACCTCTTCACCCATCCCCACCGGAGTTACCTGTATGTGAAGGGTGCCCTGGCAAAAGCGAGCGATGGGTCGGCTTACGCGGCCACCGACAAGATAGCCCTCGTGAACAACGCGATTGCCTACCTGTTCTCGAACATCAAGTACCAGATAGGGGACACGGGACGAGATCAATCACCCGGGATTCGCCATCACCATTAAGGGAATCGTCTACTACGGCCCGCAAGACCAGACTCACCTAGCGAATAGGTGTTGGTTCCTGGACGGAGCCAGCGCCAGTATGGCCGACGTCGGCACAAATACCGTCTTCAAACACAAGAGAGACGTCCTTCTAAGTGCCCACTCCCCGAAAGGGTTCTTCGCCTATGCCATCCCCCTCTCCCATCTCCTGGGGTTCTTCGAGGACTACACGAAAGCGATTTACGGGGTTCAGCAAATGCTGATCCTGATGCGGGCCGCGGAAACGAATGCCATCTTCGGAGACACCGGAGTAGCCCCGGGAAAGATCGTTCTGGAGCAAGTGTCCTGGCGCCTTCCCCACGTAACCCCTTCGGACGCGCAGAAAAACAGGCTGTACGAGTTGGTGGATACCAAGATCACCGTACCCATGACCTTTAGACACTGGTACTCGGACATGTTCGATTTTCCCACCACGACTAGCTGTACCTGAAGATTGATCACGACGAGCTCGATCGAGAAGCCGAAATACGTGATAATCAGGTTCCAGACCGGGACGGAATCAGACCAGAAAAAGAATCTGGCAGTCTTCGATCACTGCTGCCTAACAGACGGGCTGAACTCGGAGCGTTATCCGTTTCTCGACATGAATGCAGACTTTGCCAGCGGGAACATCTCGAACGCGTATCAAGACTTGCTCAACTTCAGGAACCAGTACTACGGCAAGCCAGTAACAGGGCCCGCTTTCGACATCGCGAGCTTCGGGAAGCTCTATCCGTTTATCTTTATTGACTGCTCGAAACAGAACGAAAGGCTTAAATCGAGCGTGATCGACGTGACTTTGAGATTCAAATTCGGAGCTTACGTGCCGGGCAGCACCCGATGCTATGCCTTGGTTATCAGCGACCGGCTTATGAGCTGAAGTTGGACAGGAGCAAAGTCGAAGTCGTGACATGAGTGGGTGAAAAAAGGTAAATAAACGAGTCCATCAATCATGTATTCACCGACCCCCCTCCAGTTGTCAGTCTCCCAGAAGCGGGGCATGCTTCGACAACTCAAGGCCAGAAAAACACCGAGCGTTCGTCTGTCCAACTCCCAGTTGAAGCGAAGACCGAGGTATCTCTACCGGTCACCAAAACGTAGCAGTCGAGAATTCGAAAGGCTCGAGGTATGGGTCAGGGATTCAATCTTAAATTCCGTAAAGGTGGCTTTCATCCTCTGCTCATCCCAATCCTCGCCGCTCTCGGAGCAGCGGGAATAGCCAAAGCCGTCAAAGACTCCAAGGCCAACTCGAGACAGCTCGAAGAAATAAAGCAGCACAACGCCAAGATGGAAGCCTTAGCCGCTTCGAAGACGGGCGGGGGACTGGGGAGGAAAAAAGTCCCGCAGTGAGGTCGAGGGTTTTATCTGACGCCGGGGTTCCCGTGTACAGGGCCTTAACGAACTTGGACCTCACAGGATACGCTAAAATGTTGGGGAACCGCACATTCAGAGGAGTTTATTCGAAAAACCTTCTCCCCACGCGTCCCAGAGCGTCCGAATGCGTTACACTGAACTTGCAGGAGTCGAGAGACGGGGATGGAACACACTGGACCGCGTATTGCCTAAAGGGAGTTTGGTGCACCCTGTACTTCGATTCGTTCGGCTTAAAACCGCTTGCGGAACTCTACACTTACTTCAGAAACAGGAAAATCGTCTGGAACCTGAGGAGGATACAGGTGGCCGACGAGGTATTGAGCGGGCAATATTGCTTGGCTGTACTGTGTTATTTTAATGAAGGGTCCACTAATCTGTTCCAAGTAGTGGAGCGGGTCGGCACCCGATGATACGGGGGAAACCGAGAAAATGGACCTTGTGATGGAGTCACCGAAGTGTGGGGTTTAAAGGAAGCCATATCCCGAACGGTTTCCCTCTTGGACCAACAGTTCTCGAGTTATCGGGGTGGGCCAACTTACCGAAATTCGAGGTACCCAATTTCTGGGGTGGGCCACATGTAGGGAACGGTCCGGAGATGGTAAATCTCAAACGGTTTTGCTCTAGAATGGACGGTTCCCGAGTTGCGGGCATATTTCAGATTTTGGAACTATGCCAATTTATTTTTTTCGGAGGCCAAAATAATATTTGACCGGGCCAACTGATAGCCGAGGCCTAGTGCGGGTGGGGTATCATGCATGGGGGCCAAAATTCACTCGGCTTTGCTCTGGGACCAACGGTTCCCGAGTTATGGGCATTTAAAATAATTTCGGAAATTGAAACTGAAACCTGGAGGCCCATCTTATGAAAATGGCGGCATTTGCAGTAAGCTCTTCAAAATGGAGGGATTTCTGGTTCCACTTCCAACAGGATGTGCCGTCATTCAAAATGGTGGCACTTCCGGTTCCGCTTCCGGTTACCATAACAACCACCCGCTTGGAAAATGGCAGCACTTCCGGTTTACATGGGGGCGGCCATCTTGTCTGTTCTCTGTCTGTCTCTGGCCAAAAGGCGTTTACCTACGACTTACGGACGAGGGCTACTCTTTCACCAAGTTTCATGATGTTTAGACAGCCAGTTTTTGAGCCCCGACACTTAAACCGATTTTCCGTACCTTCCATAATGCTACAAAAACTACGACTTTGGATGCCAGCGCCACAGGGTTGGTACCAAGGCACCCTTCTTCTGGTGCCGTTCATCTAGCATCGTCCCCCGGGCGCATGCCGATTTTGGCCGTGATCCGAGCACTTTTAATTTTTCCTGCGTTAGCAACGCTGGTTTCGAGTGTACACGGGAGAAGCCAACATCCGGGGGGCCGCTCGCGGCTTTTTTAGGTGGTCGCAGGGTTTTTTAATTGTGCCGCTCACAAAGGTGTTACAGGCAAGGGAATAGGCTTATACAGACAAGGACTATTCTCACACCGAGTTTCATGACGTTTAGATGGACAGTTTTTGAGCCCTATCAGTTTAACCGCGCGGCCCTACCTTTCGCAATGCTATTTCCAAGTGACATCGCATGGTTTTTTTTTCTGAATAGCTCGGCTCACAGAGGTCTCACGAACTTGTGGTAGGGCTTAAAATGTGCGCGGGGACGAGGGCTACTCTTTCACCAAGTTTCATGATGTTTAGTAATCAAGATTTTGAGCGCCGACACTTTAACCGATTTTCCATACGTTCCGTAATGCTACAAAAAGTGCGACTTTGGATGCCAGCACGACAGGGTTGGGGCCAGGGCGCCCACCTTCTTGGACCGTCCGTCTAGCGTCGTCCCCCGGCCACATGCCGTTTTTTGCTGCGATTCGAATACTTTTCGTTTTTCATCACAGGGTTTTCTTTTAACAGCTCGGCTCACAGAGGTGGGGATTGGCTTGAAATGCGCGGACGAATGAGGGCTTCTGACACACCGAGTTTTATGAAGTTCAGACTGCCAGTTTTTGAGCCCCGACCATTTAATCACGTGACCCTACCTGCGTTAGCAACGCTGGTTTCGTCTGTACGCGGGAGAAGCCAACGTCTGGGGGGGGGGGCCGCTCGCGGCTTTTTTAGGGGGTCGCAGGTTTTTTTCCTGAATAGCTAGGCTCACAGAGGTCTCACACTCTTTTGGTTGGCTTAAAATGTGCGTATGGGCGAGGGCTAACCTCACACTGAGTTTCATCAAGTTTAGACGAACAGTGTTTGAGCCACGACAGTTTAACCATGGCCCTACCTTCCGCAATGCTGTTTCCAAGTGGTATCGTATTTTTTTTTACGAAAAGCTCGGCTCACGAAGGTCTCACGGACTTGTGGTTGGACTTAAATTGTGAGTACGGGCGAGCGCTACTCTGTCACCAAATTTCATGATGTTTAGACAGCCAGTTTTTGAGCTCCGACACTTTAACCGATTTTCCTTACCTTCCGTAATGCTACGAAAAGTGCGGCTTTGGATGCCAGCACCACAGGGTTGGTGCCAGGGCACCCATCTTCTGGGGCCGTCCATCTAGCATCGTCCCCCGGGCGCATGCCGATTTTGGCAGTGATTCAAGCACTTTTCTTTTTTCCTGCGTTAGCAAACGCTGGGTTCGAGTCCTTACTCGCGAAACCAGCATTAGCTAACGCATGTCAGGTTTTTTTCGAATAGCTTATCTCACAGAGGTCTCACGGACTTGTGGTTGGGCTTAAAATGTGCGTACAGACGAGGGCTAACCTCACACAGAGTTTCATCATATTTAGACGGCCAGTTTTTGTGCCCCGACACTTTGAACGATTTACAGTACCTTCCATAATGCTACAAAAACTGCTTGTAGGGTCATCATCGCAACAGGGTTCGTGCCAGGGCGTCCATCTTCAGGGGCCGTCCATCTAGGATCGTCCCACGGGCTCATGCCAATTTCGGCAGCGATCGGAGCACTTTTCATTTTTCCTGCGTTTGGTTTCGAATGTATACGGGAGAAGCCAACATCCGGGGGGCCGCCTGCAGCTTTTTTAGGTAGTCACAGGTTTTTTTTTAATTGCGCCGCTCACAGAGGTGTTACAGACATGGGGATAGGCTTGAAATGTGCGTATGGACGAGGGCTACTCTGTCACCGAGTTTCATGATGTTTAGACGGACTGTTTTTGAGCCCCGACACTTTAACCGATTTTATGTTTCTTCCGTAATGATACGAAACGTGCGACTTTGGATGCCAGCGTTACAGGGTTGGGACTAGGGCGTCCATCTTCTGGGGCCGTCCATCTAGCATCATCTCCCTGGAGCATGCTAATTTTGGCCGTGATCCGAGCACTTTTCATTTTTCCTGCATTGGTTTCGCGTCTTTACACGCGATACCAGCGTTGCTAACGCATGTCAGGTTTTTTTCCGAATATCTCGGCTCACAGAGGTCTCACGAACTTGTGGTTGGGCTTAAAATGTGCGCATGGACTAGGGCTACCCTGACACCGAGTTTCATCAAGTTTAGACGGCCAGTTTTTGAGCCCCGACACTTTAACCGATTTTCTGTACCTTCCGTAATGCTACGAAAAGTGCAACTTTGGATGCCAGCACGACAGGGTTGGGGCCAGCACGCCCATCTTCTGGAGCCGTCCATCTCGCATCGTCCCTTGGGGGCATGCCACTTTTGGTGGCGATCCGACCACGTTTTATTTTTCGTTGCAGGATTTGATTTGAATAGCTCTGCTCACAGAGGTGTCACGGTCTTGTGGCTTGGCTTAAAATGTGCGCAGGGACGAGGGCTACCCTGACACCGAGTTTCATCAAGTTTAGACAGCCCGTTTTTGAGCCCCGACCATTTAACCGTGTGACCTTACCTGCGTTAGCAACGTTGGTTTCGTGTGTACGCGGGAGAATTCATCCGGGGGACAGCTCGCGGATTTTTTCGTGGTCGCAGGTTTTTTTTCCGAATAGCTGGAAAACTATTCGTCCGATTTTGATGGGGTTATGCTTTTTAGATCGGCCATGGAAAGACCTATCTACCTTCTAAAATTCAGACCTCTAGCACTTCTGGTTCGCGATTTGACCTACGTTAGCAATGCTAACTGCACTGCCACAGGGTAGATAGGGACAGTAGTCTCACTGTAGCTCTGGCTGTAGTGGCTGTACTAGCTGGCTGATCAAAGTGAAGCTCTGTCCTGTGTCTCCTCGAGATTGTAGGGATGCCTTCGGCATGCCTTGGACGATCTTGCCTGGTGGTTCATTTGCCTCAGTTAGCAATGCTAGGTGCATCTCGAACCTCGCACGGCCGAGCCTGGTTTTGAAACCGATCAGAGCAGGATTTGTTCAGGGCTTTGGCTACTCCATGCCGCAAAACCGCACTTTGGCACTGGTTAGAGATTCTCGTTTTCGGTAATAGGAATCAACTTCTTTTGCACATTGATGTAGGGGTCCAAATCATAGATATGGAGGGCAGCTTGGCAAGACCGAAAAGCCATGTACGATAAATACATGTCGGACCTTGGGTTATTGAAGTAGATATGTGGTACGAAAGGGCGTTTGGCAGAATGAGTGCATGTTTGGCCTGAGGAATGCCTGATCTTTGTCAGATGATGGGAAAAGAAGGCGCCAAGTCGCATTTTAGCCGAAGGAGTACCAGATCTAAGGCAAATGATGGGCAAAGAAGGTGCCAGGACGCATTTTTACCGAATGCCATGCCGCAAATGGTCTGGAGACGAGAGCCGATCACAGCCCGAAGGTAGGCTGCCAACCAAAGGCGTGAATGCTTGCCCACAATGCCGCTCCTCGGTGCCGAAGGTATTGAAAGCTTATCCGCAACAAAACGCCCCTTGGTGTCGGCTAAGTCCAAGAAGTGATGATGAAAACTTGAGCTGATTGAACAGCTGTGTTAGAAGCCGAGGCTGATGAGGGAGAGTGCCCGAAGATTCAAAGTATAAGGTCATGAATGTTAGCAGCCCAGCCCTACCATAATATTGCTCCGTTGGTCTTCGGGCCATGGGCAGGTAGGCAAGAGTAGCATGCTGCGCAAGAGACAAAACGGAGGTGAGCTCTGATGAGTGAGACTGCCCGATGATTCAAATTATCAGGGCATGAACGAAGTGAGGAAAGAGAAAGCCCAGAGAGAAGCAAACTAGAACGGGTAAAGGTCTGCTTTGCCGGTCTTTGTGTGATGTACCCTTTGGCAACTGCGAATACTGCTGAGCTTTGATTAGCTTGAACGGGGCAATGCCTCTTATGTGCGCTGTCGGCCCCACTTTTTCACATTTTGTCCGGTAGGCAGACTGACACCTTCTGACTTTCCAGCGCTGATAGAGATCGGCCCCTCGTGGTTATGTGATCTTGATCGGGTAATGGAGTAAAAAGCACAGTAACAGATTATGTGAAGGCAAACCAAGC
>JAHWFP010047492.1:0-17006 GCA_023313725.1 Lithobius niger | reverse complement strand
ACATGTTTTTCATTCGTCGTGCGAGGAAACGTAGCATCATACAGTCAGTTTCCTGCAGACATAATGTGGAACAAACTGTAGCTCAAAATGGTAACCATGGTAACGAGTAAGTACGGCTTCTATGCACGACCCCGGCGGCTGATATAGCATGAACTGTCTCAATTGTTCTTCTTTGGTCTCAACGTCTGCTCCAGCTATTGTCATGGATTTTATTTGCATATTATGTTAATAATAATAGGATTAATAATGCACAATTAATACATATATGAATATTAGTATATTCAGTCTTACATTCACAACTAATCAAAATAGCGCATGTTCAGACATATTTCTTTGAAGACAGGTGCTAGCTCAAGAGAGCCGAAATATAATTAAAGCCTAAGCCCAGGTGTTGTCGGTCTTCTTTGTAAGATAACCCAGAAGGATTCCACAAATTGTAAGAGCAAGATGATTAACATATTTATTGGACAGAACACCGAAAACCAATTAAGAACCCTGTTACTTAAATTAGGGAACAGGTAACCTAAATACCAATAGCTTCATATTCCAAGAAGGACTAACACCTGTTTATTTGATTGGCAGCAGCCTTACAGAAAGATCGCTCATGCGAGAAGAAACTTCCGGTCGTAGCAGCTGCTGAGTGACGTGGAATTTAGATGCCCGAAATAGATTTGGCGGCACGCAACAATAAAGGAATTCCTTTGACAAACAATAGGGGCCTGATTGACAAGCTAGATAATTGGATAGATAAGGATTTAGTATATAAAGAATCCCGTTAAGAGAGGCGAGACAGTTACGTTCTAACTGCTCCCTTGTGCGCTTCGAAGTTCACGCCAGAACGCCATCTGATAATTCAGACCGGAAGAGGGACCGAGGTTACGGCAGGAAGCCAGATTACTGGGGACACTTCCCCTAATCCGCAGCTAAGTACTCTGGCCTCAATTTAAAGAACAGCTTAACTGTTACTATGAATATATCACTATTTTAGATAACGATCTGAAGAGTTATTTGCTAATCATTTATTTATTACTCTTCCACTGGAATGCCAATCACTTGCTTAGTTATTATTGGAATCAATCAGTTGTACAGCATTCTCGTTATTTTGGTCGTAGTAACCTAAATTAATGTTCTGACCAGTTCTGGTGCAGATTGCTGTATAATAGCTTACGCAGTTATTAAAAAATATTTTAATAATCAATTGTTGTTTTACTATTGTGTCTCCATAATGAAGTGTCATTTGAATATATACACCATATATAGCTATCCTGATATCATGGTATTTCCTGTTATGAACCCAAGTAAATATCATGACAATGGTATCAGAAGTGGGATTCAAATACTCTTAAATCCCCGGAGGCTAAATAATAAGATTTTTTTGTGGTGTAAAGAGTTATTTTTGTTATTTACGATAATCAGGTAAATTACCATAGATTCTAGCGCAATAATAGCTTAACGATCGCCAATCGGCATTGATTTTTTTTTTGCGTTGCAAAAGCATAGTACTGTTGCAAGTGTGTTTATTGTTAGTGCGCTCATATCTGGATTATTGCATTTGCTTTGTTTGGTTATATGGCATTTATTTAGCGAACATTTAGCTGTGTTATTTTGCTAAATTGTGGTGATGTGGTAATCCAGTTGGACTTTGACTTTTTTTGTGTTCACTGCGAATTGGTTTCCTGCAGTGCGGAAGTGTGTCGTTGAGCTATAGCCTATAGACTTTCAAGAGAATTGGTTTATAATTGTTTCGTGTGTTGCGTACTCGTTCCTAGAAGCGACCGCTTGCTTCGTGCATTTTTTTAAGTGTTTATAAGTTGGTATTAGGCCTATTGAGTGTGCATATCTATAGATACAGTGAATTAGTACTGCTTAAAGGTAGACTGTCGTGGTTTTGGTTCAAAAGTTGACCAAGTGTGGATTTAAATTCATTTAGCGATTTTTTTTTAGTATTGGTTATACTTGGAAATCATAATTATGCCTAGAGCTAGGGGTAATACGGGTCGTAGAGTGGTTACCCGTTCTTCACGGAGTAGGCCTATTCGCCAACCTTTGAATAGAGATGATTTCGTCAATACTAGTCAGGTTTCCACTAATACGCCGAAGCAACTTAGACACATAACGCAGCGTATTTTGGAATCAGACTCGGATGATGATGTTGATCTTGCTCAAAGATTGAGGGATTACTCCCCCCCCCTCCCCCTATAGTACATCGGGAACGTTCTCGTTCACCAGTTCGTCATGGATTAATTAGGGATCAGTCTAGGGGTAGACAAAGGGTACACTTACCTATTTCACCCGATGTTTTACCTCTGAGTCACTTGACGTTACCTACTCCCCCAACCGGTAATACGCAGCTGGGAATTGGAATTAATGGTGACCAATTGCAGGACATTCTGTCAACATGCTTACAGACTAGTAATCGTTCCCTACAGCAAATTACCGAAAATCAATTTGACATGTTTAAGGATCTTAGTGACTCTTTTCACTCTCGTCAACCATCTGGGAGAGAGGAGAATAAGAGGCTTTGGGAAGAGATCAGAAGCTCAAAGAAGGCAATCACGATTTTTCAGGGTGACGAAACTATTGATGTGTTTACATTTTCTCTAATGGTAGAAAACTTGCGTACTTTAGATCCTTCTCTAAAGGGCACTGAATTAATTTCAGTTGTATGTAGCAAGTGTGCAGGGAACGTAGTAAAGTACTTGGCTATGAACCCTCAGATTGCAGGTCTTACTGATTGGGCTAAATTTAAGGAAATGTTAGTTGACCGTTTCGGTTGTTCAGGTAAGAGCATAACCATGAATAAATTTTACGCTTCAGAATTAAAGGAGGGCGAAACTATTGAGATGTTTTCCGACAGATTAGAGGGAATGGCTTCTGCACTTTGGCGTGTTAAACCCGAAGATAGCGCGGAGGAAAAGTTGTGTAAGCTCAATTCTACAGATGAAGGTTTGCGTTCGGCTTTCCTTCACGCTATGCCTCTTGAAATTGAGGGTCATCTTTCTGCAGTCAATCCATTCTCATTTAGGGCTATGTATGATGAAGCTATTAGGAAGAGGGCAATTTTGGAAGATTACGTTGGGAAGCATCATGGGTCAGTTGTAACGAAACCATCTGAAGCTGCAGGTAGTAAACAAACTCCGGACATCGGCATAAACAATCTTGCTTTAGGGTCAGTGGTAGAGAAAATCAAAAAATTAGAACGGAGAGTGATTAAAATTTGAAATACTTCTTTAGATTTAAATAAGGCTAGAGTAAGTGCCATAAGCACAAACCCTCCTATGGATAAAATTTGTTACCGTTGTTTAGGGCGTTGCCATTTGAAAAGAGAATGTTAGACTAAGAACGAAAATCTACAGAGGGTAAGACAACGTAATGAAGCAAGGGGTAACAGTGTTGGGCGAAACGACAGATTTACTGATAACAGGGGAAATCGTGGTGTTCATCAGTTTCGGAAAAATAATCGTGGTTAACGGGGAAATTATTTTTCTGGATTCGAAACTAGGGATACAGCTCAGTTTAACTCAGGTTTTAAGCAAAGTTGGGGAAAACAAACTAACAATTCTGGCAGTAGTTACGGTGGTGGAGGCCAAAAGCAACAGCAAAATAACTACAATAACAATTGCCAGCAACAACAACAAAATAGCCAACAAACCCGTGTTCCACAGGGTCAAAATCATAATCAAAATCAGGTTCCACAGCATGCTACTCAGTGCGAACAGGTAAGCGATTCTGATCAAGTTAACGATCAGTCAAAAAACAGGTTGAAAGCTTGAATAAAAACACGTATTCTATGCTACATTCCCCACAGCAAGGATCGGGTAATAACGACAACAAGCAGTTCGTTAGCTCTGTTCATGCTCAAACTTCTGTTGCTCCAGAAGTAAATAGATAGACATCATAAACTGGTAGTAAAACCAGTAAATTTATTTTCCAGTGATCAGGCCGATAAATTATTACTTAAGTTATGTACAGACGTCGAATGGCATCAGCAGAAATTGGCCTTACCCGATAGAATGCTAACGCTACCTCGTTTAGCTTCTTACTATGGTAAAATTCCCTCAAATTATGTCGCACCTGCTGTCGAAAATAATCAAACTTTATCTGCTGATTTCGGTGCAATTTTGGAAACAGTAAACAGTAAATATGGTTTGGAGTGTGATTCAGTAACAATTACTTTGTTTGAAGATAGAATTGATTCCACTAGTTTTCATTCAGAATTAAATCAAGTAGAATCGAATAAGCCTATTGTATTAACTTTATTAGGTCAAAAACGCACGTTGCAGTTCCGTCATGTTGATGAAACATTTTTTAAAGACAAGGTCGACATGCCTTCAGGTACTCTATAGGTATTTCTAGTGAAACTCAAAACAGCTGGAAAATTAGGGTTCCTGTTGTTTCGGGAATTATGGAACCAACTATTTGCTTGACTTGCTGGGATAGCAAGGGCGCAAGTAAATCAGATTGCTCGCCTGCTCTTTTTCAATCTCTAAGCAGGAACGGCGATCTGCTTACGAGCGTCACGGCTTCAGCGAGTGGGAAATGGTACAATTACCAACGCCATCTAGACGCAGCGTTACTAACTAGAAGTGAAAATGAAGACTTACCTGACTTGAAGTTTGGCGCGGAGCAGTCGTCGCTTAATGAGGAAAGTGTTCCTACTTGCAGTGTTCGCAACAGTGTAAAAACTAAATTCTCTCGTCCACATTTAGTATTTAATATTGGTGGTATGCCTAAGGTATGTTTAATTGACACAGGAAGTTCACTTTCACTTTTGGATAACACTACAGCTCACAGAATGCTTAAGGATATGAGAAGTGGTTCACGTTTAGTTGATTTGGAAACGCCAGTAAGCCTCGTAGGCGTGGGAAATTGCCAAATAAACGCAGTTCAAAAAATAATTACATCTATTTCTAAATGTAATGTTTCGAAACAACAAGAGTTCATCATTGTTCCCGATTGTTCGTTTGGGAAAATTTCTGTACTCCTCAGTTACGATTTCCTCTCTACACAACCAAATTCGGTAGCCATAAATTGCACTGATAATGTTTTGAACATCGGCGATTTAAAATTTCAATTATCACCATCGGCTGATGAAGCTCACGAATCGTATAATCGAAATCAGGAAATTTTAAACAGACACATCTATAAACCCAATACGATTCACGTAGCAACACTCAACGTAGCTTCAGATGAGGATAGTGACGATAATCCTAAAGAAAATTGGAATTGTGCGCCTAAACAGGAGCTTATAGGCATAGCTGTCTCTCTGTATAGAGAGGAGGTAATTCCAGCTAATTGCGAGGTCAGGATTACGGCCTAATCCATTCCCCATTTCCGGAAGTCCAGACTGGAGTATTTTCTCCCGAGTCGGGTAATTTGCCTATACACCTTGCTCATGGTTTGGTTAATACATCCCCTACGGGCATTATTCCTTTCATGCGTATTAATCTTAACCTTTACGATATACAGCTAGAGGCAGGATCGATTCTTGGCACGTATACAACTGCTGTTATAGACTACGATGACACGGAGGCTTCTGTAGATTCAGTCGACGCGGAATTACCAGACTCAAGGCCCATCGAGATATCTCAACAATCATCTCAAGCCAAACAGGGAGAAAGCTCTTCGGAAGAGACAACTAGGGTGCTAGCAGACGCTCCCGTGCCTAAATCTAAACAACAACTCGACGCAGAATGGAACGCACTGAAGCATAAGTTTACTTTTCCAGATTTAGACGATAAACAAAGGGAAGAATTTTTAGAAATGCTTAGAACTCATCAAAATTCCTTTTCTAAAAGTGATTTTGACCTAGGTTGTTACCAGGGATACGAAATTTCGATTGAAACAGGGAATTCACCTCCAGTGAGTTTCAAGTTGTATCGAGTTCCTTTTCATCAACGCGAATTACTTGATGAATATCTAAATGAAATGATAAAAACAGGGATAATTGCAAAGGGGAAATCAGCTTGGTTATCGCCATGTCTTCTAGTAAAAAGGAAGCCTACTGGGTATAGGGTCGTAGTGGCTTTGAGAGGCTTGAACTCGGTCGTTGAAAATGTGTCAGTATCAATACCCACTGTGGCGGAAAGTATGGCGCATCTTAGCGGCGCCAAATATTTTAGTCGCTTAGATTTTAAGTTTGGATTTTACCAGTTAAAACTAGCTGAATCTTCTATGCATAAGGTAGGATTCGCTAGCCATAAATCTAGCTATTATTTTAGGCATCTTCCAATGGGACTCAAGACTGCGCCTGCGCATTTTCAGTTCTAGGATTTTCGCAGAGATCCTAGGGGCCTACTGTGCAATTTATTTGGACGATTGCCTACTGTCTTCTCCAGATTTTAGGACTCACATCAGTCATGTGGATCGAACGCTTGAGCTCGTTGCACGTTCTGGAATGAAACTTAGCGCTGAAAAATGTGATTTTGGTCGAAAATCGGTCAAATTTTTAGGTTTTGTCATAGATGAAGAAGGCATCAAGCCGGACAGAAAAAAACTAGGGCTATGGAGCTTTACCCTGTACCTAAGAACCCTAAACAAGTTCGTCAGTTCTTGGGGTGCGTACATTTTTACAGAAGACACGTAAAATCATTCGCTAAGCATTCAACGGTTTTGACGAAGCTCACTAGGAAAAACTGCAAGTTTATATGGGGAGAAGAAGACCAAGCTTTTAAGGACTTAAAGCAGGCTATGGTAGATGCTGTAACACTTAAACGCTCTGACTTTACTAAGCCATTTTTTCTTGAAACAGACGCAAGTTTGATTTCAACGGGAGGTGTGCTGTCCCAGATACACGGCGGCTTAGAATATCCATTAGCCTACACTTCCCGAACGCTCTCACCTGCTGAACGTAAAGAATCTACAACTACTAGGGAAATTCTAGCGATTATTCATTCTATTGGCGCGTTCCACGTTTACCTTCTAGGTAAAACTTTTTTTTAACTACAGACCATGTCACAGTGTGCTACCTTTACTGTAGTTCCTCTTTACCTCCTAAATTAAAGAGAATTTTACTTAATTTACGTGAATATGACTTCGTATTACGTCATAAACCAGGTAGGCTACTTGCTGTCTCCGATGCGCTATCCAGAATCGAGATTCCGATCGCTGTGTTGGGCAGCCAGTTTCCAGACTGGACAAGACAGCACCTAGCGGCAGAACAAAGAAATGATCCTTACCTTAGGGAGATTTTACATCGTTTGGCAGATAGATCAGCAGACGACTTGATCGATGCATTTAATAAACGAAGTATTTTCTTTAAAGATTACGATGGACTCTTGTATAGGATTAGATTAGCCGATCCAAAGTAGGGCCGAATGGAGAATCTGAGTCAAATGTGCATTCCCCGCCCATTAGTGAATTTTTGTATTCGCGACTACCATTCAGCCCCTGCGGCTGGTCATTTTGGCAGGAAGCAAACGTGTGAACTAATTAGTCTTCATTGTTATTGGCCTAACATGATGGATGACATCGCGGACTACGTGAAAACATGCCAGGATTGCCAAGCCTATATGAGACCCAATAAGCCTTACAAAGCTAAGCTTAGAGCCTACACGCAGATACAGAGGCCAGGTTATTCATGGAGCCTGGACTCGGTGGGTCCACTCAACACTAGCGACGCAGGAAATTCCTACATACTCGTAATGATAGATGACTTCAGTAGATACGTCATTGCAGTCGGAATTCCAAATAAAAAGGCAGAAACTGTTGCACATAAAGTATTTACAAGGCTTATTGCAGTATTTAGCTGTCCCAATATTATCCGCAGCGACAAAGGTTCTGAATTCGTCAATAACGTCATGGCTTGTTTAACAAATTTGTTTAATATTAAACAGATAAATTTCACCCCCAGCGTGTCTTGGGTGGGCGGGCTTATTGAAAATACGAACAAGCAAGTTGAGACCATTTTACGTAAAATTGTTTCACACTGTCCAAACGACTGGTGTAGATATTTACAAATGGCTACAATAAAACTAAACTGTAGTCCTAACTCGTCTACATTATTGTCAGCACATTATATGCATTTCGAGACAGAATTTAAATTACCTACCTCGTTGGCTTTCGAACCACCCAGAATTTGCTACAATAACGACGATTACGTTGTTCGTCTAGAGAGTAAACTACTAGCAGCATTCGAGATCGCAAGGGTGCACAACTGGAAAGCGGTAGTGAGGCAACAGAATTTCTACGATAGAACGGCTCGACCCTATCGGTACCTTGTGGACGATTACATACTTTTGAAACAATGGATTGGAATTAAACAGGTGTCTCAGAAATTAATTAAAGCATGGACAGGTCCGTTCAGGATTATGGAGGAGTTCATAAACGATGTAATTGTACGCGTAGTACATTTTTTAGATCCCGATAAAATACTTAGAGTACATTTGAACCATTACAGACCATGGTTCCTAAGAAGCAGTAACCAACCTATACCTTTCAACGGCATGACAGACCTTGAAATGTAGATGCAGATTAATGGTGATTTATCGGAGTCTGAAATAAAATTACACGAATTCATTCAACAACAGTTGGAGGATCCGTCAGACCATCTTTCAGAAATGAGTCCACCCATTTTCGCACCGTCAATAGCAGACGAAGCAACTGGTAATCCGAATGTTAGCCTATAGAATAAACGCATACGCGTCAAACCACATTCAGCCGCAAAATTACAGAATAAACATAGAAAACTAAATGAAGAATTACATGCGCAAAGATTTCGAGGCACTACTCACGGTTATAACACTCGTAGTAATAAGATTACACCAGAAACTAGACTTCGTAGGCAAATTGACAAGGCGAAAATGGATAAAGATTAGCGTGTTTATCCTTGTAAGGAGGAGGGAAACATGGCCGCCGTCCTTGTGTTCTAGCTCCGTAAACCCCGTAGCAGCAGAGATTACCAGCACTCGCTTGTGTCCTTGTACGGAAGGCTCAGAGTAGCATTCACACTTTTACATTTTGCGATGTTTTCTGAAAATTACACTATTTATGGAGAAAACGGTTGTATGTTTAAATGTAATGGACTCACTCGGGATACGGACATTTTAAATTAATCAGTTATATCAAGAATTTATAGGGGGTTTGGGTCAGAGTTTGTTTCAGTAGGATATCGTGCCACTTCTTAGATCCGTCCGTTGTAGTGTTCTACTTGGCCCCTGGAGGGCACCACGCGTCGATTTTGCCTCTTCCTGTTTGTCCGTCCTAGCGTCTGTCCGTATCCAGGCAGTTGGGCAGAGATGAGCCCTGATTCGACATCTACGCGTCATAGCAACCAATCAGCGCTCTCGAACTTTGCTGTGGCTTAACGGTTTCAGATTTCAATTAGATCTCGCTCACGTTTTCCACCTGTTGAGAAAAGTCACATAACATCGTCGTAGTTTGCTAGTTGAAGTCTAGTTTTTACTTTGAAGTTGTATGGTTGGAGACAATAACTTTTATCACCAGTCATCGATGTATTTGGCTGCTACAAAGATTTGGTGTGGGCATTTTCAACAGAGGAATGCGATCGGGTTTGATGATTGTTTACGCCAGCCGGACCTGTATCGCCGATTGGGTTAGCAAGAAAGGAGTCGACGAAAGACAGGATAATTCTCGAGGTAAGCAATTCTTAGGATTTATTTCATTAATTAATTGTGTGACATGGTGGTTTTTGGTGGTGAAATCGTTTAGCTATATCTCATTACCGAAAGATTAGCTCGTACACGTTAGGCCTCCTAAAATTTTAGTTTCAACTTTCAACTTGTATTTTATAGCAAAACATCGTCAAGAATCAGTAACGATAGCCATCGTTGATAAACGTTTACATACAGATTTTAAAAGCCAACATGATTTAAAACCATACGTTATATTCTTAAATTTCCTGTTACTGTTTTTTTTAGGTCGTGCAACATTAGTAGAATTTCCAACGAAAAGATTAACTTCGTAAAATTTGGCTAACCAGTTTTACATTGCGGTTAATTGACTTCAAAATCAACCGTCCGTTTCAGATTTCATGTAGCAGCTGATCAGTTGTTAATTTAGTTTGGCCCTTATCTATCGCTTAATCGTCTACCTTCCCTCCCCGCTAGAATGGACTCACCCAATCAACATCGTGGAACGTAGATAGCCAAGCTGTACTGCAGCCACCAAATACCAGCGTTTTAAAAAAGAATCTACATTTTTAAAAATACAGTGATTATGATATATGAGATCAGCATGAAATAGTTTTCGAAAAGCACCTTAAATTTTAAAAGCAAAACTAGTTCGGAAATAGCAAAACTAATCCGAGTTTAGTATAGTTCGTAAAGTTGATTGAATAAAAATACTGCCATACGCTTACATTATTGCTGAAAAATGTTGAAATTGTAGAAGACTAATTACAAACCCTTATTACTGCCCAGTTTTTGTTCATTTTATAGAGCAACTCATTGTAGCCTTTTTTGTTGTTGTTGGGGGTTGGGGAAGGAAATTAAAAAAATTGTTCGTTTATAGTCTTAAAATGCGGGAAATCACTCCCTTTAGCTTTAGGATGACTAAATTCATATTTTAGTCCCAGTTTCAAGGAAGTTGTCCTCGTTAACCCCCAAACTAGGAGACACAGCAGTAAATAACACAATTTGCAACATTGCATTTTTTTGTGGGGGGGGGGGGGGGGCAAGCATCCCACCCATTGGGGAGATGGGCACGCCTGATAATTGTTGCTCTACGTAACTTTAAATTTGTTTTTCTTCTCTCTTGAGGAAGAAATTAATTCTTTTTATTTTCACTTAATAGCCTACTCGCCCTACTGTAAACGCGGCCCGAGTTTTATAGGGCATGAATGGACAATACGAACTGCAATTTTATGCAGGTAAAGAAAATGCTCCCATACGAACAGCGTCCACACACTGCTGTGTGAACTTCGATCTGAGCAAATTAATCTAACCTAACCTAATAGAAGATTCAAAATAATTCCGGTGATAAGAAAACCAATCTGCATCAGGGGCAGATCCAGAATTGAGGGTCGCTGCCCCTTCCTGCTTATTTTTTCCCCTTCAGTTTGAACTTATTGTAAAGGAATGGAAGGGGGGGGGGATGTAATACATTCTGCTTGTTTCTACTTGCCGGCAGGAAAATATCCACTATCTGTAAATTTAGCATTCAGTTCCCAGATGTTCTGTTACCCTGAAGGCATCAAAACTCTTTAGATATGCCCAGCTCGGCTACCCATCTGCGCATGTGCCAGCACGCGCAGACCCTCCGTAAAATGGTGTTACGGCGTCAGTCAGCCATCTGTCTTCCTCCAGCCTCCGGCCAAGACACATCGCCGCTGTCACCATCCTCGTCTTTCGCTTTCGCCCTGAAGAAGCCCTCGTCTCGAAGACCCTCGCCCATAATCTATCGACCATGGGAGGACATGACGACCGTCCGAAGACAAGTTAATCTTTCGCTTTCGTCCTTCATCCAGCCTCCGTCTGAAGACAAGTTCATCTTTCGCCCTTGCGTGGATGAGTTGTTGCATCCATGCACTCCACAATTAATTGTTTATTTGGCCGTATTCTACATTTGTGCCTTCCGCCCGCTTCACTGCAAATGCCAACCGGCTCCCTCGATCGTCTTTGCAGCCATCGTGACCTCGCCTGTCGCTGCTTACCCTCGCCGTACATCAACACCTTTTTGGCCGACTCCGACCGTCCATCAACCAGCTGTTCCACACGGTTCTCGGCCCGACTCAGCATCTGCCGGGGTGGTCACCAATTTTTCCCGCCCCACGGCAAGACCTCTGTTGGCTACTCTCATCGTCTCGCACCCGACCGTCAAGACTGCCACCCACCTCCATGCCGATCGCTGTCCATCGTTGCTGCCATCACGACCTTTTATCACCGACCTTCTGCGACTGCAGTTCCCACTTCAACCAACAAACTGCTGCTCACGTCTTCTCTTGCTGCCTTCTGTCCCTCTCTGACCGAAATTTCCAGCTCTTCCTTGCCGAGTTCCGGCAACGGACTTTTTCAACCTTCATTTTGTCGCTTCTCATCGGACTTCACCGACTGTTGCCAACCCTCGTCCATCGAAGCCTGCTGTCCCTTGGAACCCTCGTCCATTGAAGCCGGCTATCCCTCGTCGCTGATGCTTTTCCGGACCAGTACGCTTCTCATCCTACCTGCCCTGCAGACCTGCGCAACATATCTAAGCCTGCTGTCCCTCATCTTGCGTCTGTGACTGCCATGCAAACCTATCAGCATGCCAGCTGTCCCTTTCCTAACACCGTTGCAGATTTTGACCCTTGACAACTACTGTCCCTCACTTTTGGCTGTTCATTGATAGAACGGCTGTAACTAATTACTTGCATTTGGCCAAGTATTTTTCAAACCCTTTTAAATCCAACGCTTTAAGCCCACCTCTTAGGTGTTGCGTTTTAACTAGGCCACAACACCGCAATTCTTGTGTGTGTCACCACCACCTTCTTCTGGCGCTCGTTCCTAACCTCGGACAATTTGCTTCCAATGCAAAAGCTGGAAAATCTTCACCACAATGTTATGTGCTCCACCATTATATGCTGTCTAAGTTGAATTTAACATGTCACTACTGTATGTCTTGCTGCCTCATCAAGGTGACTTTCAACCCAGAAATCTGGGTAATTTCAGGTAATTAATCTTCCGCAATATCCCCCTTGGCCTAAGTAAAATGGGTCGTACATGTTAAGTGCGTTTTTAATTTCGTTCCATTAATGTCATTCCCCTTTCTTGACCAGTCCCTGTAAGGCAAGTGCATTTTTCCTAATCACGCAAGGAATGCGATCTGAATTAGTTTGACAAACGCGGAAAGTCAAGGATTTTCATCATGAGGTTAAATTTTTTAACCACCATCATGCTTTTCTCTTTGCCCCTGCCAGCAAGGTTGCAGTATCATCTACACATCGTCCTTCCTAACTTAACCGACATCTCCACTGACCTCCTTCGATCGTCGTGTTGCCACCAAACATCCCTCACCAAAGGTCGTTTTCTCTACATGGCTACATCTAACAGGCAGATGGTTGATATCAGGACTCAAAAAAAATGTGAAACCCGCAACAATTGCACCAACTCAGTCATTCTCTAACCCATTCCAACCACTGGTTCTTGGGGAAAACAACTCAACCAGCTCATTATGGTTACATTAAAGCGCTTTACCTTCTTATCTTCACGAAGTCACTTCTCCGCATACAGTCAAGTGACAGCATGCACTCCACAGGATTTTGAATGACTTGAATCTTGTAAATTGACCTAGCCTACATCCATGTCTTCCAACACTTCCGGCTGCTTGCTCTGTGTATGCATTGCCACTTACACCAGGCCTGTCAACTCCTTGGACCATCACCCTTTCTGCTCAATAGACCTGTCCATCGAACCCATGGTTTGGCCGCTGATATGCAAGAAAAATAGTGCTGCATGGTTCGTTCAACGCAAATTCAAGAAAAATAAGCCCATGAACTTGCCGGCAAGTGAGCACTTGCGTCAAACACACTCTCTTCTAAGGTTTCACCATCTCTAACCTTTCTGGGTTCACCAAACTCCTAAAGACCACACTCGCCGATACTGTGAAAATTACTTCCGCATATAAACTCAATCTAACCACCAGCTACGATCACCTTCGACGTCGTGTGGAACTAGCCGATGCCACGTTTAGGAAACTGTCACTCCTCCCCTCTTCAGGTCTGACCAGACATCCTATTTTCAAATTTCACCGTCCTCAACCTCCCGTAAAACCAAATGTATCCCGAATGCACCACGCCACGCAAACTGTGAAATCCTCACAACGTTTGCAATACCAACAAGGTTCTGTTGTCCTTACAGAATCACGACCTCCAACCCTATCCATCAACAACCACCGGTTCTCCCGGAATTCGCTCGCCGTGAACACTTCATCATCGCCCAGGAGTGGATCAGGGCCAACCAAGCAATGCCACTGGAAAAATACATCGCTCGCCAGGTGTGGCAATTTGACAATGCACCTGTCTTCCAACCCTGCAAGGCAGAAATGAAAAGGCTGCCTTTACCTGCACTCGACAATTCCCTTGCATCGACTGTCAAGCTCGTGCAAAGGCAACGGTTTCTCATTCACCTCAAGGCCTTAAGTTTCAACCCTTTCGACAACTCAAAAAAAAAAAAAGGGCACTTTCAGGAAATCAGGTGTCTCTATTGCACCTACAAGCTTGCACCGAAACTATCTGCAACAATTCATTCCAGTGAACTTTCGAACTCAACCACCTGAACGACAGTCCACCTGCGAAATGAAACTACTTCGCTTTAACTTCATGACCATTTTAACGCTAACCAAACCTTTTCATGACGAAAAACTTTCATGTCATGCCACAACAAACACAACAAAACCAACTCCCGACTGTTCAACACCACCCCAAACCTCCCCACCTTACCATTCTTTTCTGCAATCAAAACTCGCCCTGAACATCCTAACCGACTCGCTTCAGCAATGGAACTTTCCTTCCCATTGCAGATCGCCTTTGCGCATTAAAATCTGCAGAAGATAGTTGCATATAGCCTCAGCTCATTGAAATCTCCGAAAGACTGTCTCATTGGGAACCCATCTCACACCTTTGGTAACCTGTCGTATGGTGCCCGGCGCCCGCCACCAGTGATTGACGACGTCAACTGTAAATGCAGAAATTTACAGGTAGAGCATATTTTCCTGCCGGCAACTAGAAAGACCAATTTTATCTGAGGTAGGTCAAAATTCTTTTCTATTGCCTAAGTGAAAATATACACTAACTGTAAACCCACCCAACCTCCCTTCTTGAGTCCCCAACATGACATATCGAGAGGAGAAGTAGATGGCTGGCTAAGGCGTATCTAAAGAGTTTTGATGCCTACAGGGTAACAGAGCATTCATGAACTGAATGCAGAAATGTACAGGTAGTGTATATTTTCACTAATGTAAAAGAAACCAATTTTGACCTTCCCCCCAGGTAAAGTTAGGCTTTTAAATTAAACTGAAAACAAGATAACGTTTAACATCACAGCAATAAACTTAAACTTGCGACAATTTTAGTACAGTACCCACAACAATAGTCTTGATCCACTCTTGACTGATAGCCTTACCCGAGTCTACAAGGTTTCAATGCTACGCTATAAAAATTAATTTAAAAAACACTAGTTCGTAATTAGTTACCGTGTAATATCAAGAGGTGTGGAAGGGCAAAACGTTTTGATCCACACAACTAACAGTTTTGGTGGTAATGTGACCATGTATTTGCACCCCCCCCTCCACTTAACAATTTTAGAATTAAGGGGAAACCTGACTTTTTTTTTGCAAAATTTGTAAAATTCGTTGTGAAAAATCTGAGTCTCATATGAATTACTTTGAAAATCCATATTAACTTCTTTCACCTTTTTCATACCTTATTTTCTCAGTAAAATATATCAATGAAAATTTATGCGACCGGCTGTCGAAAATTTGCATAGATATTGCGAGAAGAATATCTTTTAATGTGAAAATAAGCATATGAAGCAGCTTGCCAGTTTTAGCCGGTAAAAACCGTGCATGCAAAATCTACCGTATCGTGGTATCTAGGATACCCGACAAAATCCGACATTTTACGTAATTTATTGTACAGTTTCACCTGAAAACACGCTTTTCATCAGACAATTTTACATTCTGGATACCAGCCACTATGGTAGCCCCAAAGCAGAATTTTCTGCCACTGTCTGCGACACCAGTTGTCAGGGGAAAATTGTCTGCAGCTAATCTGTTTTTTCGTATGGCTACGTTCATGTTTATTCGTTTTTACTGAATAACTTTTCAGTGCTTTGTTCTATTGATCTGGCTCTTCCATCAACGGACGGGTCATTCTCACAACACTCACTATTTGGGCTGGTGGAAATTTAAAAAATAAAATTGTCAAAGTGGTGTTTAGTGGTGTTTTACTTTTTACTGTTACAAATATGTCTTAGGTACACTAGTTAACATGCTGCATAGAAAAATCTAAGCTAGTTTTTGACATACTGCTTCTTGAAGGATCAGCTAACCTAAAAAAAGTCCCTACCGTCCCCTTTACAAAATGTCAAACAGCAGAGTAGTGAAAAAAAGTTATCCTCTTTTTTGTTGTAATTTGATAGAAGTTAGAACTAATGCCTACCAACTGTTAACAAAATCAAATTTCATCAAAATACTCAAGTTACTTGTCATTTTTTGAATGTTAAGTTAGCTTTTTAGAAAATTGTCATTTTTTTAATGGTAAAAGTCAAGTTTTAGTGCGAACGCCACTTTCAAACACTACTGTGGTAATTTTAACACATCAAGGACTTCATTTCACTAACGTAAGAAACATAGCAAGTTAGATTTCTGTAGTTCAAGTATAGAATTCAGTTACTTTTGATCAGGGACGGTAGGGAATATAACGGGATGGTAGGGAATGTGACTGGGTGGCAAGGAACATTATGGGCCGATAAAGAAAGTTTGCTGACGAACCTGACTCAAATCTTAAATAACATCTTTTTACCTGTGAATATATGTTAACCTACATTATTTAAATAATAAGTAGCACTCAAAATTAGTACAAAAAGCAGTACTGAAATTAGTACTAAAAGTACCTACAAGTTGATCAGCAGTAGACTTAAGAAGACCGTCTGCAGGACCTTTTCCATGACCAGGTTCACGTAAAATTCCACGTAGCCTAGCTTCTTTCAGGCGTACTTCTTAGGCAAAATGGCTTATTTTCATGAAATGTATAAAATTTGACTTACTGTCCCCAACTGGTCACTACCGTCCCTCAGAAAATGCTGCATAAAGGGACGGTAGGGAAATTTGTTCATCACAAAGCTACCCAGGTTCAAAAGGCCTAACTGAACATGCGCTCATAGTACTTTTCCAAGATGGTGCAGTTATGGCACTTAATTCTGTTGTCTGGTTGAAGTGATAACGCATACTTTACTCCAGATCAGTACGGGAACGGAATTCCAATAATAAAGTCATGCTTGAATATTGGTAACTTACAAAACTTGCCATAAATTTATCTTAAGTTGAACACTGGAAGTGGATGCTGCTACTGC
>JAHWFP010047491.1:0-15199 GCA_023313725.1 Lithobius niger | reverse complement strand
GTGCTCTTTGGCACAACCTCATGTGCTCTTTGGCACAATCTCATGTGTTGTTTGGCACAATCTCATGTGCTCTTTGGCACAATCTCTTGTGATCATCATTCTTCATTGCTGTAATTTAAAATAACCAGCCGAGGCACTGTCTGAAAACGAAACCAACATTTTGAATAGTAGAAAAAAAACCCATAAATTTTCTGATTGCTTCATTGTTGCTAGGACTCCGGCATAATTTTATGTGTTTTTTTTTTTTCAAAATTTTTAAGAAAACCACAGGCCTGTTTAGTGTTTTACCCAATTAAAAAAAAATGAATAGGAAATATGAAAAATTAAAAGATTTTGAACATATCTGAAGGCAATTTCAACAGATTTGTCAAGAGATTTCGCAGTAATTTGGCCTGGTGATTTGTTTTTTTTTTTGTTAAATCTAAAAAAAAAAGAAACAGTATTATGCTAAACTGATGTCTGTGCATATTATTTTCAGTAAAATTATACTATTATTTAAACGGAATATCATACTATTCGATTCTCGGGTTGGACCCTGCCATTAGCCTATTAAACTTGCTTCAGCATGTAAAATGTATAGTACGGTTCAAAATTAAACTAGTTCATCAAAATAATCATTACTTTGGTTTAGATTAAATATAAAAAAATGTATATATATCTGTTGGAATTTGTAATTAGATGGGCTACTGAGCATTTGTGAGAACAACAGTTTTAATTCTCTTTCTAAAAGTCAAATCTCAACCCAATAGGAAATGGTTCCTTGTGCAAAACTGTTGATAAATATATCTTCCTAAATTTTGCTGTGGTTACTAACATCATTTTTAGTGAGCCACAGGCAAAAATTATAATCTCTGAAAACCAAATCCTTTACCTCAATTTCTCAGATAACCTGTCACCAACAAAACAAAAGACCATGTATTACCACAAACCAATTGACTCTGAAATCCTTCACAAAACCTGTCATGGTGGTTTGGGTGGTTGAGGTACAACTTTAAACACCCATAGGGTTAACCTTTTGGCTTGTCAGTCTAAATTAAACACTAGAACATTTGTTCTCCTTATTTCCCGATCCTGTGTATTTCAATTTCTACGTTGTTCGTGGTTGTGAGGTACGGCCCGGCGCTACACTAGGAATGGTATTAGTTACAAACAGTAAATGTTCGAATTCTTGTAAATTATAGCAGATTATAATCAGTCTTCCTTATATAAATACAACATATAAATCATCATAAAGCTTTCGAATATCAGCATGAGATTTTTCCAAAGTTTTACCATACAAAAAAAGAAAATCAAACAAAAGTTATTACATTTTTGTACCTGAATTATATTCTTTAGACAGGATAATATTTTCTATTGGGTTGAATACAAAACTTTCCAACAAAAATTTTTTTGCACGATGCCTGGCTGGTATTGAAATAAAAAAAAAATTCAGACATTATTTACAAATTCTCACGCTATTGGATGTAGTGCTGTTTCGCACAGATTTGAGGATAAATGTGAGCACGGTATAGGACATTAGACCAATGATGGCATTACTATCCCGTTGTAGGTAAGTCACTTAGAAATATTACTTATCTGCTCATGTTAAATGCTTTGTTTTCAAAGGCTATTTTGTGAACTCACGATTTAATAGAAGTGTTTTCAATTTTCCTGCTATGATCTTATAATACAATGTCGCAGGTTCTGTTATATAACGGAAAAATTTTATTAATTTAAATTACTTGTTTGGAAACCATTCCGTGGTCCTGGGATTTTTTTTTCTAATCACCAACCCTCGTCTGAAGTTCTCTTATACATCTCGCAGCTCGATGCTGTAGACTCGTGCAAAATTACAAAATAGCACTGGTTTGGCCCATGCTGCTGGAACATTTAGAAGGCAAGTTGTCACTGTGAAGAATGTGAAAGTTTGTTTAAATTTTTACTAACATGAAAATTGATAAAATGTATGACAGCAGAAGAAGAAAGCTGTGAAAAATTAATATTTCAATGCCAGCTTATCAACTTCACACGTAACATTAATATATTTTAATCTGTATTCAAACTAAGTCAGCAATGCAAAAGAAGCTTTGGAACTGCAAATGAACAGTTGATGAATTTTGGAAGTTTACTCTGTAAAGAAAAAGTAAAATTGAAGAATTTGTACATAGAAAATCTAGAGAAAAAACATCTTTTCACCTACAACTTACAATTCTTAGTACAGAAATAACAGAATAATGGAATTTTGAAAGAGTGCTAATTTAGCTGTATGAAAATAGTAAAAAAAAAAAAAATAGATTGAAATGAGAAAAAAAATTGCGAAAGAATTTGATGGCATGTCTGAATCATCTTGGGCATTAAAATACGACCAGAAAATTGTTTCTTAGGAAGGTATTATTTATCTTATTGTGGTTTGATACAGCTACATGCATTTTGTGGACTCGGGGGCGTTTGCGTCTCCGTAAGGGCAAAGATGACATATGAAACGAAAGATGTTGGGCGGTTTCATCGGCTTCAAACGAAGACGCGGGATGCCTACACCTAAACCGCTTCGGGGACAATCCCTACAGAAAGTTTGTCCCTGGCACGATCTAGGAATAAGCAGGTTGGGGTCAAAAGGGCGCCAGAGGTTAGTCCGTGGATCAAGCAATTTTTGTACAGGTGGAAAAACAGAACAATCAGATGAGACTTTGAGTTGGGGGACTGTGAATAACTCCTGTCTTTAATCTTCGAACTGCACAGTTAGTTTACACGGCAAAATATCACATGTCGCTGACAAGCAACAGGGCGTTAACGTAATTCCTGATATTAAATTAGGGCAGGCCGGAGCGAATTAGCAATGCGTAGGAGGGCCATGTTGGGGTAGTCACTAGGATAAATATTGGAACGGGTTGACTTGCAGTACTTGGTCGGAATGGCGGCCGGCACATTCCATTACCCCTGACAGAGGTCCTAGGTATTGGGATCCGTCTTCTCAGATCTGGGATCTACGCAACACGGCCACGTCACTAGGCAGAATACATAGCTACATGGCCTCCTTCTGCTTGGCTACTTCGCCCCTTGACATTTTATAGTGGAAAAAACACACTCGAACAACGAGTCTGGGAAAAGGCGGCCTGCGCCTACGAGGATCAGCAAATGAGTACAGTAAACAAAAACAAAGCTGAACAGAATAACAACCAACGGGACGGTAACAATGGTTACCCTGCAAGCGTAGTGTCTTGCAACAAAAGGAGAACAGTGGAGCGAGAGCTTGCCAGAACTAACAATAGGATGTTCAAGAGTGGGGATTAGCTGTCCAAGAGCAACGGCTCCAAGGACTAGGACAGCTGGCGAAACGGTCTAACACAATTTACCAAATGATGCCATAACTACAGCAATGGTACTTTTCCTATTTCACTGTTGTACATCTAGTTTCTATCTAACAGACTGCATTGCAATATCTGATAATAAAATACGTACTCTAGTATTCTGCTATTAAAATTAATGCTAAACCTTACTTTTTTTTAAACCTTGTACTCTAACTCGCCCTAAATATATCTTAATTATTGTGTGTTGAGAAAGGTTGGATAAATTTCTGTTATAACGAATTTATTGTACATAATGGTGATGATACAGTTTTTTTTTATTATTACGGCCCATTGAGTATTGTTGTGCAACATAGAAAACGTTTGGTCCATTAAAGATAGAATGAAATGTTGCTACATTTTCTAGCAGCTGACCTTGTCATTTGCATTCAAGGTCAGCTGAATTGGTTTATTTCCACTGTTAATGTTAGTATATATATTGCAATTCAAACATAAGGGAAAATACCATCATAAAAAAGATAATACTAATAAGATGAAAAATCTTTTGTTTTCTCGCTGCCTTCATATTTGTAATTGTAGGGTAACTTTAGAAACAACAGAACTGTATTCATATTGAATGCAGGGACGTAATGATAGCTAATTTACGCTTAGATAGATGTAAATTACAATTGCCAATATATTGTAGTTTCAAAAAATTGCTGACTTTCTGCAGACACCTAACATGATTGCCTGTTATAGTTGCATAAAAATCGGCAAGAGAATGAAGCATGTACATTGTACTGAAAACCAATGCTGGCAAATTAAAAGGCAAACTAATGTAATTTTTAGGTGATTATTTTTTTGTGTAGTAATGATAGATTAAAACTTAGTTCTACTAAACATTTTGCCGACTGCCCAAAAGTTGGAATTGCGCGACACCCTCTTGCACCCCACCCTATAAAATCATCCCTGGTTGAATGCATATGACAGGATCAGCAAATCATACAAAAATGTATAAGTCGTGTGGCACTTTTTTTGCATGAAGTCTTAGTTACTCGAAATAAATGCAACAAATTGTGGCTTGTGTGCATTTAGGATTTAGGTATGATTCAGTTGACAATGTGCCATATGCAAATTCCGTTTTTATTGGTAGCCTATCAATTACAAAAATGTTTTCTCACCTAAGTCCAGCACGCTATAATGTTTTTTTTTTCAAGTTTGAACCCTGCCTAGATTAACCTTCAATATGGGAGCTATATTCGAGTCTAAAAAAGGATTTTCTTACACTTGCCCTGGGTCCAGCTGAACGACCCTTTGGACCCACAAGAACACATGGATTGCAGTGCACACATGTTCCTATTTTCCAGTGCAAACAGTAAGTTAAAACTTGTTATAGTTCCAGCAGTGAAGAAATTGATAACTAAAAGTAAACTAATTGGCAGAGCTAGCGAAGCGGAGCCTATAACGGACACAAAATTGCAAAATGTTGGTTGGTTACACTTTTGTAGTCTGGGTGGAGCCCAAACGAATAGTCGCATTGGCATGAAATTTGGTACATCGCTCGATACACCCAAATGTATTGCTGAGCCAAAATTTGCAGTAAATCGAACAACTGTTATGGATGAAATTACGAATTATCGAATTTGTATCTAACACTCACCATTGTACATTTAGAATCCTGAATAGTTAAGGAATTTCGACGAAGCATATACCATGCTGTTGGTAGTCAAGTGATCTTTAAAAAAACATGGCAAATTAAATTTTGGTTGCTTCTTTCTAGCTGATAACCTTTTTCGATGTAACTTAATGAAATAATAACATTTGATTATAGCATTTTAACTACTACTGGAACATTGCAACCATAAAAAACAAAATAATTCCGTTAATGATACACCTTAGCATCATTTGTAAAAAAAAAATGCTTGGATGGATTACCTTCAGAGTGACGACGAAACTGATATTTACACTAGCGATGGGAATCCCGAATATGAAACCTAAATCGTTGTATCATCGCGAAGCTATGCATATAAAACGAAACTAACAGCAGACGACGTGTTTACACACCGACAAAACATGCCTGCATTTAATAGTTTAAATATTCCTCGTTGCCACAGCAACGTGTAGTGTCGGTGCCGTGGTGCATTAACGAATAGGCCTAATCTTAAACGCAGCTGCTACTTACGAAATCAAAATGACGTCTAAAAATTAGGCCTAAAAGCTAAAAATTAGGCCTAAAGGCGAAAGTAGGCCTAAGAGCTAACACTTTTTTACCTACAATATTGTGATCATTGCTGATGGATTATAATATGGTTTTAAGATCTCTGTCGCTATGCGTGATAGAGGTGTACGCCTCAATGCATTCGTTGGTGGCGCTGTCAAGTATTAGACCAGTGGCAACATTGCCAACCTGGTGAATCTTTTGATTATTGTTAAAACTATCGCTCTGATGATTGTTTGGCTTGCAGTTAAATGCTTTATTATTAACATTTTGTAATCTTGGGAAGGCAATTTGCGCATCTGTAATTTTTGTTGTAAACAATGTCAGGATTATTAACGGCAGCAGCCCAACCAGCGGTAACAAACCTGTCATTTTAATTTTAGTCGGCTGTGATGGCGGTGGTGATGGCTCACATCTTTATGGTCGGATGTGGAAAGAAGCTAAAAATAACTAAACAGACACTAAAAAATGGAGCAAGCGAAAGCCTATAAATATATTATTAATAAATAATAAATCATAAATATGGTACGTAGCTTTGGCCTATTTGAAAATAAAGCTACAATAAGACAAAGGCCTTCAAATAACAGCAGTACGTCACACCAAAAGGCAAATAGCCTATACTTAGCCAAATGAGCATTTCTCTTAGATTTTTAAGGAGCATTAACAAATATGTACAGTCATTAAAATAAACACTAAATATAAATTTGAAATAAAGTCTGTTTGCTCCACCTACAATAGGCCCAAAGCCCGTTTCGAAGTTGTAAAAATTCTATTTGTCTTGCTCTTCGCTCTCTTTCAACCAACCTGTTTTAAAAAGAGACAGAAAATTGTGGATTTTTGTTTATTGTAAATAGAAAGAAAGGTACCAGCCCTAATCAATGTCACTGAGTTACTAGTCGTAATCTTGTAAATAGAGAAAGAATTATTTGACGTATATGAGCCTACACCTCGTTAAGAGCCACAAGAAGTTCAATAAATTCGTCGCATAATGTGAAGCTTCAGAAAAAGTCAGAACTTAGAAGATTCTGTTAAGTCGACACACTGCCCGCTTCAACATCAAATATCAACTTAAGAACAAAAATTTTAAAGGTGCATCGAACTTTAATTAAAAAACATGGTGAATTTCGTAAACATTGTTAGTGGTTCATCAGTAAAACAATAAGCACATTTTGGTGTGTCATCTAACACTGTATCCATCAAATTGTTACATGTTTGATAATTTTAGAGTGGAGACAAATTCGAGTCACTGCTGAATGAAAATACGATATTCTTCCTAAATTTGGAATTTGCCCAATGCAATAATTGCATTAGTAAATATGCAAAGTAAACAAATTGTGAAAATGTTTTACATTATCATTAAGCAACCTAATCTCTACAATAAAAACTGAAAGTTAATGATGATCCCAATGTTTTCTCTAATCAACAGTCATATAACATCACTCTAGATGGCTAGCTAAGTAGACTTATCAAAATGGACCCGAGATTGATTCACTGGGATGGCTCCGAAAATGGATTCATCGAGGTGAACCCTGATATGGACCCTGAGATGGACTCACTGAGATAGACTCATCGAGGTGGAACCTTAGATGGACTTAATCAAGATGGACCCTTATTCGGACTTACTGAGATGGTCCCTGCGAAGGCCTCACCGAGGTAGACCCTGAGATGGACTGACTGAGATGGGCTCATTGAGATGGATGGCAACCAGAACAACCATGTTTGTGCATAGACTAAACCGAGATTGCAAACAACTAAAGCGAGGTGAGATTAAAAACCTATTCTACATTTTCAGAATTAACTAAAGAATTCTTCATTGCCATTATTAGGAAATGGTGTGACTTGCTGATTGATAGGAATGCAATTTTTTTACCATCGTGAAGGGCTTGGCTGAAGTTTAGGTCGTAATCTGACTGAAAAATACACTGAAGATGTTACGTCCCACAGAAATTCTTACATCTACTCACGCTCAGCTGGATTTTATTCATGCCACATATTATGGGGTTCATACTAGGAATTTACGAAATTGCCTATACCTTTGGTTGTTGATGTATGTGCTGCTGAATGGGGCTAAATTAAAATAAAAGTGTATAGCTTTATCTTTTTTGAAATCAGCTCCAATACAAAATCTGAAGTTAAAAAATCTGAAGTCATCTCCCTAGCTTAAATGAAGAGAAACTAGGGTTGGAAAAAATCACGATTGTTCATTTTTTTTAATTAAATAATCAGATTTATTTGATTTTAATCGGATTTTTATGATTTTTTTAGAACTAAATAGTCAGTTTCTAATTGACTAAATTCCTTAATTAACACTGAATACTGAAGTTCGTAACAAGCAAAAACAATCAAAACAATAAATACCACTCTATTCCAAAAAAAAAAATCTGCTCAGGTTATTAATTACAAAACGTACAAGTATGATGATTTTTCTACAGCTAAAAATAAATCCACTTTAAAGTTCCAACATGGTGGACCCCTGTTAACTGGTAGCAGGTCTCGTCCCTCTCGTTTTTAAGTTTTTATCTCGTTTGTGAAAAAGATGCCAAGATATTTTTGCTGAAAATTAAAAAATTCATGCATACCACATGTGTTTGTGAGTTCAGCCCAAGTCACAGGGCTCATTTTACACTTTCATTTTAAAGTGAATTTACATGTACAGTCCATCAGAAATATTCTACTTGATTAAAATTATTTCTTCTTTTTTTACTGTAGGGTATTTAAATAAGCCATTATCTACAAAGATGTGTAAAACAAACTTTGAAGAAACAGCCTGTAAGGCTACAGGTTTTCAAGAGTTTCCCGGGGTCTAGTGACTTGTGTCTAACTCGTAACACAGCTTTCACACAGAGGATTTCCCTGGATGCTTAATAAAAAGGTAGGTTTACCTGCACTCATGGGTAAATTGTCCTTGAAAATAAAACTGATTTAAATTTATGATATTTTCTATATTATAATAATGATTTCAATCAATGATTTTCATCCAACCCATGAGAGAAATGAAATTGCTTTAGTTTTCTTTTCCTTTTGTGAGTGAAAAAAACATTTTTTTCTAATGTTACTTGTAGTACGGTAATCATAACCATTAAAAACTTACGGTCGGCATATATACCTCTTCTCTGCTTGAAGTAGGACAGCTAAAAATATAAGAAAAATGTCAAAAGACAGGAAATTAATTCGGATTTTCCGTAGGCGTATTTTCGTGATTCTAGGTAAAATTTTTCTCCTCGAAAAAAGCGAAAAAACCCCTTACGACCATTGTTAACACCAATTATTCGAAGTTGATTGTTAGTTTCGGAATATCACATCTTCCTGCTGTGAAGATGGTCCACAATTGTTGCGCCATGTAGGAGGCGCGTGGTCCGGTATTGTTGTCAGTAGTATTACGGCTGGAAATGCTAACAGTCATCATTCAAGAATGAGGCACGTGCAGCTCGCTGATGGGATGACTGTTGGAGTTGCATTTTGGATATTTCAAATACAAACTACCTATTTAGCCTTAAATTTCAATGAAATTACGTAAAGCTACGAAAATATTAATGCTAAATTAGGCTTATTTAAACAAAATATATTGATAATAGAAAAGGGTGTCAGAAATATTTCCTGGTTCAATAACAGTTCAATCGCGTGCCAGAAAGGAAATGGTTTCTTCAAGCCAAGGCCTACTAAGGTACAATTCGCGTGTCTCGCCTCCTGGCTCCTTGGCAGTTTAAGCGCACCCCAGAAAAAGGATAGTTTCTTCAATCTAAGTCGACTGGATACAACTCGCATGTTTCACCTCACTAAGCGCACGTAGCTCTCGGATGGCCAGACTGTTGGATTTATGGTTATCATTTGTTTATGAACTGAAGCCTTACATCTGCAAGGCTGCAAGGGTAGTTTTGCAGTGAATTTGTGAGACTGTGTCGTGGTGAAGATTAGCGTAGTAGCACCACGGTATGATGGATGACATTGTGTGGTCCTAGGTTCAATATGTACATGTAGTTAAGTTGTTTTATAGTAGGGCGTTTAGCTACCCCCCCCCTCCCCTACGAAAAACGCGTACTACACTCTGATCATTTGCTTGATCGTGTTAGATGTGGAACGTCCGTTGGCAGCATACGTGTGCATGAAAGCTCCTCGAGTGTAGTGAGATGATGCAGAATAAGCGAGCGAAGCGAGCTACTCCGCTAGTCTTAACCATTAAAAACTTACGGTCGGTATATATTTTTGTATATATATATATATATAGGGACATGTGTACCTCTTCTCCTCTTGAAGTAGGAAGGCTACAAATATGGGAAAGGTGTCAAAAGACACGAAAATAATCCGGATTTCACGGAGGTGTATTTTCGTAGTTCTAGGTAAAATTTTTCCTCTTGAAAAAAAGCGAAAAAAACCCTTTGGACCATTCTTGAAACGAATTTTTCGAAGTTGATTGTTAGTTTCGGAATATCACATATTCCTGCTGAGAGGATGGTCCACAATTGTTGTGCCACGTAGGAGGCGCGTGGTCCAGTAGTGTTATCAGTAGGATTATGGCTGGCAATGCTAACAGCCGTTATTCAAGAATGAGGCACGTGCAGCTCGCTGATGGGACCAAAAATTACTGATATCTACCCCAAAACAAAACTTGTTAAGGATTCCTGCCAAGCTTTTCGTCCGTGGGAAGTTGTGATATCAAACGCTAAGCTCTTTTGCCAAGCTAATCCGACCGACTAATACTTCAAACGTTAAATGAAATAATTGAAAATTGCGCAGTAAGCAATTTTCATATTTTTTGTTTAACCTTCGAACTATTACTCGGTCGGATTAGCTTGGCGAAAGAGCTTCGTGTTTGATATCACAACTTCCCACGGCCGAAAAGCTTGGCGGTAATCCTTAATAAGTTTTGTTTTAGGTACAAACTACCTATTTATCCTTAAATTTAAATCAAATTGCGTAAAGCTTAGAAAAGATTAATGCTAAATTAGACCTATTTAACAAAATATATTGATAACAGAAATAACGAAATCTTGCACGAAATCTTTTATATTAGTCAAAAATTATAGGCGACATGTGGTTGCTGTTTCAAAGCATCATACATAGCGGGGAAGGAGACGGCTATTAAGTAAAAATTCTTAAAATTTGTGAAACAAGGAAACCCATTGTACAGTCTGGTACTAACAAAAATGAAAAGTGTCATGTGGTTCCTGGTGTTCGGCTCTTCCACAGCAAAATTTATTTGAATAAAAAAATAATCAATATACCAAGAGGCATAAAGGAGTATGCATGACAAAATTACCAATCATTTTAGTTCAAGCGTGCAGCAACTCGCGTGCTAAAGCGTCGAAACGGCCTTTCTGGGCGGATGGATAGGCTTTTTCAAGCCAAGGCCGACTGGGGAAGAATCCCGTGTCTCGCCTCCTGGCTCATTGCTAGTGTAGGTGCGTGCCAGAAAGGGGATGGCTTCGTCAAGCCAACGTCGACTGGGTGCAAATCGCATGCCTCACCTTCTGGCTCAATAACAGTTCAATCGCGTGCCAGAAAGGGAATGGCTTCTTCAAACCAAGACCGACTGGGCTACAAATCGTGTCTCGCGTCCTGGGTCATTGGCAGTTTAGATGCAGACAAGAAAGAGGATAGTTTCTTCAAGCTAAGGCCGACTGGATAGCATGTTTTGCCTCAAGAAGCGTACGTAGCTCTAAGGTGGCCAGACTGTTGGAGTGATTTATGGTTATCATTTTGTTTATGAACTGAAGCAACCCCCTTTTTTGCGGCATACTTTACGTTTTTGTTTGTAATCATTTGTTTGCTAGCAGCAAGGGTAGTTTTGCAGTGAATTTGTGTAGATTAGTGTAGTAGCAGCAGGGTATGATGGATAACGTGTGGTTCTAGGTTCAATATGTATACTTAGTTAAGTTGTTTTATAGTAGGGAGTTTGGTTAAGGGCCATGGCTCCAATAAATTCATTATTCCCCTTTTCGAAAAACGCGTACTGCACTCTTATCGTTTGCTTGATCGTGTTAGATGTGTAATGTCCTTCAGCAGCATAAGAGTTGCATCATGAATGCTCCTCGAGCGTAGCAAGACGACGCAGAATGAGCGAGCGACTCCGCTAGTATTTATTAAAACGTTTGAACAATGAGTGACGCCAACTCTGACAGAATTTATAGTATGTGAGAAAGAGAAAACATTTAAAATAGTTTGTCTGTAACATGTAGATGGTGCCTCTTTTTATTTCAAATGTTTCGCTACACTTTATTATTTACACCAACGGTATTTTCACATGCGTGAGAGGAACATACAAAGTAAGCATTGGAGTGGTTGATTTCAAAGGTCGTGGGTTCGATTCCCCGGTCAGTCAGTCTGACATGTAAGTCCAAAAGGCAACGTAAATAGGTTTGCTTCCGTATTCAGTTAATCTTTTTAAATTGTTGTGCTCCAACATATCGTTTCGCCATTCATTAAAAACACATGGTAAATAATAAGTTGTATTTAATAATAATAATATAATAATAATAATATTTGTTGCGATAGCAACGGGTCTGGCAAGGACTGGGGAGTCACTGACAGCCAGCCGCAATTAAATGGAAATACAGTGTACAATAAACGGCCAAGGAATGGATAATGGTAAGAGGTTTGGGGACACGAATGCCTTACCACCAAGGTTAGACCTGCCAGGGACTCAAAGGCCCCCGATGGCATCGCCAAACGTGCAGGACATGGGATGGGTGAGGAAAATGTTAAAAGGCCCAAAATGATGCTGTATAAATAAAAAGTATAAACAATGCTAAAAAATTGTATGCTATGGTGAATACTAAAAACTAAAAACTAAAGCACCCACATAGTGGGATTTGTCAACACTTAAAAAAATAATAATTAAAAATAAAAAAATAAATACAATAAAAGCCAACCTGAAAAAACAGGGTGGTGGGTCAACCGCAAGCGGCCTACATGCCTTTAAAAATTTTTTTAAATGTTATATTTTAAGAATACACAACACAGTTCTCAAAGGGAAGAGGAGGGGGGGGGGGGGGATTCTGGGGGGGGGAAAAAACAAAACCATTAGGTGTGTCCGGGAGTAAAGGTCGTTTCAGAAATATGTGAAGCGGTTCCTCGTCAAGCAACCTACGAAAGGTCGAAACTGACAGTGCAGACACAGTCTTTACACTGAGTGTGTTACAAATAGGAACCACTCGAATCGAGAAGAAATGCCGGCGACAGTCAAGTTTTGATGCAGGTATGGCCAACTTCCACTCGTGACCGCGTGTACAAATAAGGCGTTGTGCAGCATCGAAAAACGGAAGGTCAATGCCGATTAAATTGTGAATTATTTTGTATGTAAGTAGGAGGTCGGCTTTTATACGTCGCAGTTCAAGCAACTCCAGACCCAATCTTACAAGTCTTTCACGGTAAACAATTTCCCGGAATCCGGGGAGATATTTTGTATAACGGCGCTGGACTTTCTCCAAGAGGTCAATATCTTTGGCCAGGTAGGGGGACCATACAGGTGTAGCATATTCCAAGATAGGACGCACAAACACCTTGAATGCCCAAATCCTGGTGGCAACACAACCAGATAAAAAACACCTATTTACAATCATGGAGTGGCGGAATGCCACAGTGGCAACTTTCTGGCAGTGTAGGGACGGTTTTAAGTTCTTAGTGAACCAAATTCCTAGGTCCCTTTCTTTCATTTCTTTTCCTATATTTATTATTCCATGCCGGTTGTATGAATATTTTTTTAAAATTTTTTCTTATCTTTATTCCTTTCTCTTTATAATAGATTTTAAATGACTACTGATAATCTCTGAAGTTTTATAAATTGCATTTTTTTGTTCTTTTCCTTCATATCCAAATAAAACTTTAATAATTTTATTTTGCACTTTACACATTTATTAATAATAATAATAATAATAATAAACTGGAAAAGCGAAAGAGCAAAAAAGTACAGAATAGGTTTTTGAGCTGTTGATAGTTGACCATATTTATACGAAATTAAAACTAGAAAGTAAAAAATATTGTATTAAAGTTTTAAGTTTAAAATGCATAAGCTGTAAAACTAAAAACATAAAAATCACAATGCAACTGTGTTTCTAGCCAGGATCTAATATCTAATCTGTTTAAGTCTTGATTGAAAACTTTCGTAGAAGGTGCTATCATAACACACCCAGGCAGGGCATTCAATTCATTTATAACACGATTCGCAAAAAGATATTTTCTACAAATTTAGTGTAAATGGTTTTTTGACAAGTGTTAATCAGTGACCACAGGTTTGATTATCATTTCTAACTTAGTAGAAGTAATGGTTGTAATCTAACAGGTTACTTTTAATCTAAAAGGTTGCATTTAACTTGCTAACTTGAGTCAAGTTTTCCAAGTATTTGTGTTGTATTTCTTGTAGGGGCTTGCACGTCTCCAGCCGAGAGACAATGCTACCAAGATGACACACATGAAAATACAACATGGAACTGGGTAAAGAAGACATCGTAGAAGAATCTTCATTGCAATCTACTTTTCATTATATCCTTATTAGCCTAGCCGCTACTGAATTATGTTAGCAAACAATGGCAACAAAACTTTATGGGTTAATTTTACTAGGCCTTTTAAAGATTTTAAATCCTACATAGGGCTAAAGAATTCATCTTAGTTACATTTCTTTACTATTTATTACGTACAATTTTGAAATATATATCATACTGAAAATATTTTACAAGTTGATGCAGCTGTTTGGTACACAAACTGTTGTTGGTGCTACCAGTGAAAATACAGCAGTCTGTTATTTTGTAACAGGTAGGCTATAAAGCCCACACAATAACATTAGGTCTGCTATTACTGATGGTTCCGAAAGATGGTTAAAAATTGTACTACAGTAGTAACGTGCTTAAATTTTCATTAAGTAATTATAAAATAGTTCTATTAAATTAAAGTGATTTTCTACATAAAATAGGCCAGCTTGTACAGTATAACAATTCAACTATTGTTAAAACTGATAAAGCAAGGTAATTGAATTTTATTGCACAACCATTTTGTAATTATTTCTTAGCTTGTCATTAACGCTTTTTTTTCATAATAGTGAGTAAAGTTATTAATTTATAATTCTTAAGAGTTCCAGGGGTAAGCAGCAGATGATTAATAAACTGTTTCGTGTTATCTGACATTAATCGCAGTTTTATCAAAAAAGAGGAAAAGAAACGTCATTTCATCTTGCGATCTTTGTCTCCTTTTACAATTTATAATTGAAATAATAATTAGAAATCATTAAGTTTTGACGCCAAGGTCTTACATTAAATCTACCATACAAACCTATTTATTCCATACTTTTCATATACTCCAAGACTCCAAAATTCTTGAATGCAAATCTTATCGCATGGTAACCATGTAGAACTTTACGTCAGTTCATTTTTCCTGCTTACTTTGTAATGCCGTGTTTAGCTCATCCTTTAATTTTTTTTACTTGTTTCAATGGTTTTATGCAATAACTTGTAGTAATTCATTTTTATTAATAGTTCAGTAGCTAATAATAATTACAGTATATCAAATTCGACTAGCAATAATTCACTATAACTGGTAACTGAAGAAAAAATGTACATAGACCTAATATGTTCAGATGGGTGCAGTATGGGTGCAGTAATTATGGCAGTAATGATGAAGTTATTGAACTGTAAATTTATAATGTGCAAGATAACGGTTTTATTTTGTTGTGTAATTCTATAATGCATTAGTTGGTTGAGGTTGCATACTAAAAAAAAAATATAAATGT
>JAHWFP010047490.1:0-37172 GCA_023313725.1 Lithobius niger | reverse complement strand
CCTTCTGCTGCTTCGAAGGCAAAAGCATCAGCAGATGTATTAGTAGCCGCAACTACCGCCAGAGCTCCGCGTAGAACGGGAAGAAGTAAGACGGTATATCTTACGGTATATCATAGTAACTTTCTAATCTATGGTGTTAGCTTTTAAGTTAAGTAAAAAAGTGCGCAATTTCAGACGAGTTACATTAACGACCAGCTAATTTCTAATTTTCTTCTACAGCTAAATTATCTTAACAGACGAAAGACAAAGCTCTCTATTGTTTATTTTTCTATCGAAAGTGATCGTAGATTGAATTTGGAATTCTGCCTTTATTACGTAGCACTACCTTCCAAATCCGTCATCGTACCGGGAAAATATCAGGGCTTCTCCGTACTACAGCTATGCTCCTAGTACGCATTATCCCGTTGCTCGCGAAGCGGACTCACATGTTTGTCGAATTGATACTACACAACTGTTACACTAAATAATATTCTGATAACTTCCACAATAATTACCTTATTAGCAGGAGCCGCTATTTGTTCAACATAACTACCCGAATTGTCAATATGCATAGAATACTGGGACAGTTACCGGCGAAGCGCAAAGTTGCCGCCATCTTTTTTTTATTGGTTCGCCCAAAGAAGAACGACAGATAGGACCCCATTTTCCGTGCAATGTTAGACAATAGCCACGACTCAACCCCCGACTGTATCTAAAAAAAGACTCTGTATCTCAAAAAAAAAATAGGGTCTGCAACTGCTTAATTTTAGTTTTTTTTCGTGCCTAACCGAAAATATACATTACCATATTTACACTAGCAGTTTCCCCCTTTGAGCTATTGTATCCCCTAGAAGTTGAAGTTCCCTTTCCTGCCTGGCTCGTACTCTACCACGCATGCGCCCCTATATAAACCCCTGCGCAGCTGTGGTTACCATCATTTCTCTTCCAGAACCTACCTCATGGTGGGGAGGCCCGGGTGGGCATAAAGGTAATGTATATTTTAGGTTAGGAAATAAAAACTAAAATTAAGCAGGTGCAGGCCCTGCAATTTTAGTCTTTTTATAGCCGACGAAAATATACATTACCTTATTTACACTAGCAGACTTTGTCACCCGGAGGGGGGCTAGGTTCACTCGTTGAGGATCCCATTACTGCCCGAGTCTGTTTCCCGCGGTACGAGTCGGCTGCCCCAGGCACAGAGTGCCAGTACGAAGACCAGTCTGCTATCCAGACCACATTCACTCGAGGGCGGAGGATGATCGTCTGCGGACGGTGGAGGCGGATACAAAGGATCATATGTTGTCCGCCACTGAGATGAGTGAGATCGGGGGTGCGGAAAGGGTTTTTTTTTTGTAGGCTTCATCGCATGCAGAGGTCTGTCAAGTGTGAACAAGAGCAAGAGATCAACTTTTGAGATATTGAATCCTCTTACCTTGTGGGAAGTCGAAGGTTGGGTGGCTGGTAACGGCAGAGCGGATGCTTGAAAGCAGGATAGTTCGGCAGCACATAGGCGAGGAGTGCAGGAGAGACGATGCAATCATCGCGGAGGATATTGTTGGTTGCAACTGGAGGCATGGGATGGCCTGGATGTTGAATCCGCAGATGAAGTAAGGCCAGGATGGTAAAAGGTCTTTGTCTTATGTGAAGTAGAGAGAACCGCCAAGCAACGTGGTGGCGGCTGAGGTTGATCCCGAAGGATACTGCGTGTCCCAACGTGGGGAAGGGACGTTAAAGGGAGAGTGCTATATCCGAAAAATGGAAGCACAGTGGAATGTATTGCGACGCACAAGAGGACAATGGTTAAGATGGTTGAAGGATACAGAAAGTTCGGACGAGACGAGTGCGCATGATAGTCAGTTCGGTCATGAGTGGGCGTCTCACCGGAGACCGGATAGATGAATGGCCATGATCTGAAGGTAGGGTAAGAATTAATCTGGTGTTGTGCGGAATCCGAAAGCCACTCCCGTCGCTTTGGAACGACAAGGGGAGCATGGCATGTCTTCCTCCGTTGTCTTAGTGTTGCGCTGAATGCCATAGAAGGCAGGGAAGAAGTTGGGAGCGTCATCGTATTGTCATACGGAGTAGCATGAGAACGTTGGCAAGGCTGGAACGATGGTGGACTGCTCCCAGAGCGCTGCTGAGGATAAAAGGCGAGGCCCTGAAGGGAGGTCCTCAGACGTGTTCGTTGTATGTGATGGTAACGGTATGGAGGACACGGAGGGTGAGGAGAAAGCCACGGTGTGCGGGTCGTCGACCAATGGGACGAAGCTAGCGGTGGTCGCCGGTAAGTGGGACGGAGGTCCAGTGGAGGTGAGGCAGGGAGATCCGCAAGTGGGAGCGGAGGTGTGCCAGGCTCGAGTGGCTCTGTTGGGTCGGACGGCGCAGTCACGGATGGGTCTTGAAAAGGTGAGGGCAGAGGGGATGGGGCCGCCCGGCGAAGCAAAGCCGGAGATGGCGTCGGTGTTGCACGAGCGGACGATCGTGGGGAAGGAGGTGTCCCTAATGTGGAGGGCGCAGAGTGGAGGCGACGGGCCCGCGAATGCGCACAATAACATGTTCGCCATGGCAGCGAGGAGGGGAATGGCGAGACCCAGTTATAGTGTGCCTTGAGGAGGACATAGTTGAGATGCTGGGAGTGATATTTTTGGTTCACGACTTTTAGTTCGTTGGGCAAGGTTTCATTGGTTGCGCGAAGAAGACAATTCTCCGCCAGAAGAGTATCCGTTGCGGCTGCGGATTGACGGAGGAGTGATAGGTCTGCTATGGATTGCCGAAGGTTGGAATAGTCAGAGAAGAATTTCTGTACATATTGTAGAACGAAGTCAATGTTGAACTGTAGGCTCTCTATCTCAGTAGGGGAAAGGTGTAATCCCCTAGAAAGTGCTTTGCACAGGATATCCTGCGACGGAAAGGGAGCGAGTGGGGGGGTCGGCCGGGATTACTTCCAGTGCCGGAGGAATCGGAGGGCGGCCCCAATGTCTTGCGAGTCCGCTGACCGGACTGGACTTTTGTGGACGGAAGGAAGCTTGCAGTGAGAAGCTGGTGGTGTGAATCGTTGAGTAACTTGTTTAAGGCTTTTTTCAGGTTACTAGGTGGTGCCTTGATACCCGAGGTAACTGGCACAGCTGGTATGGAACCAGTGAGCGGTTGTGAAATCGAACTGGGACGCCGGTTTCCTCGCGATGCGGTAGCGGAGGGGTGAGTTGTGTACGTCAGAGAGCGTGTGGTAACCAGTCCGTAGGACGATCTTGAAGTCACAGTGGATGATCCCAGTGAGAACTGCATCCTCGTTCCCTTGGTAGGACGGACGGCAGAGTCAGTGCCTCGGATCGGGGGTGAAAGCAGTATCGATGACCGTTTGAAGACGCCTTGGTGAACGCGGTCGTGTTGGAGGAGGAGGACCGTAGTCCAGCAACGGATGCAGCAGCCGTAGCACGTTGACGACGGGCCCTGTTTGTCCGTTGTATAGACTGAAGATGATGCTTTCTAATTAATGCCCAGTGTTGGGGGGAGATTGTTACACAGATCTTGCATCGCTTCTGTAGGCCATCGCAAAGACGATGACGCTGACAACATGGATGAGGATCGGTTCTAGGCTTTGGCAACGGTAATAGCAAAACCAGGACACTTGCACGTCGTTGGTGATGGAACGTTGATGGCCCCCGGTTGTAACGGTGGAAGCTGTGGAGGCGTATGATCGGAAACCGCGGATGACGAACCGTCTGCCATGGTTGAGTCACAGCCTGCGAGTGGCGGGTTTGAGATTTGAAAGCGTAACGGTGGCAGCAGCAGAAGGTGGCACCGTCTGGTGGGATCACGTTGGCTACTGCGGATTGCTGGTGCAGGATACAGGGATTGAACACTGGACCCCTTGGTCCCTGGTCCACGATGTCACCACCAAGCCACGCTGACAGACAGCAGAGCCGGAGGCGAAGGATCTGCTGGCGCTGGACTATCCGAATGATGACAGGATAATGAGGACGTGAATCGCCCTCCAAATTTGCGGAAGGCACCACGTTGACCAGTAGAAGGAGAAGTGGCAGTCAGCCCCGGGAAGGGAACCGACGGTGGTTCCCACGGATGGCGTACCACAGAGAGAAAAGCTGGCAGTCGTCCGGAACGTCTCATCGTGGAGTATCTTACCCCGTCCTCTTACTTCCGTTGCCCTTTTTTTTTTTTACTAGTGACCGAAGGGCTGTAACAGCAATGGTGAGGGAGGAGGCAAGATGACCCTGGTGCAGGATGGCGAGTCCAATGTCCCGGTGAGGATGGCATGCTCGGTGAGGACGGTGGAGGCAGTGGAAGCCAGAGGTGGAGGCATAAGCGACTTATACCGGGAACGCAGACTGGATGATGTTGGAGGATCGGCCGCGGCCATGGGGAGAGGAATAAAAAGCCAGAAGAGGCAGGTCGATGGTATAACAGTCGTCTGTGTAGACGGTCTCGTCACAGGCCAAGTCCATGGCGTGAAGAGGAGAGGATGAAGCAGGAGGTGCTGCCACCCAGGAGTTGGAATGCTGAACGGATGGAAATGGGACCGGGAGCCTAAGGTCAGGAGGTGGCCTAAACACTGGAGGCAGAGGCTGGTGAGCTCCTAACGGGATGGAGACAATAGGTGATGGTAGAAGCGGAGCCGGAGGCGAAGGATCCGCTGGCGCCGGATCATCCGAATGATGACAGGATAACGAAGATGTGAATTGCCCTCCAAATTTGTGGAAAGCACCCCGTTGACCTGTAGAAGAAAAGGTTGCAGTCAGCCCCGGGAAGGGATCCGACAGTGGTTGCCGCGGATGCATGCACACCACAGAGGGTAAAGCTGGCAGACGTCCGGAACGTCTCACCGAGGCCGAAGAGAGTTGGGCCCGTGTAAGTGGACCGTGCCGCGTTAGAGGTGGGAGAGGATCGGAGGTGGCAGTATCCTCTAAGGGAGAGATGGGCCGTGAACTGGCCGGAGCAGTACGATGACGGACGGGATCCATGGCGGCCGTCCTGGAGGACACAGGATGGTTGAAGCGGATAGCCGGATCGACTAGGATCAAGCGTGAGCTGGGCAAGGCCTATAGAAGGAGACTCGAAGGGGTCCGAAATGTCAGAGCACGGAGAAGTCCCGTGTGGAGTGACCGACCGTCAGAGCCTCCATCTGAAGAGGCCACAGTGGGTGCAAGGAGGATGGCCGGGTTAACCGGGATCAGGGAATCCCTATCCCAGCTAGCGGCCAGAAAAAAAACCTCGTGCCACAAGCTGAAAGCCCACCGTTCGTCCTGGAGAGGATCTTGAGTATCCGCCAGGACTGAAGGAAAGGCAGACGGAGAGGTCGGAGGTAACCACAGCGGATGGGAGGTAAGCTGCGACAGATCTTCAGGATAGCTCGGGAGCGACCGCACGTGGCGAGCGCCCTAGGAGAAATGATGGTAGCCACAGTTGCGCAGGGGTTTACATGGGCAAGCCCGGCGCATGCTTGGTAGAGTACGAGCCAGGCAGGGAAGGCAACTTCGACTTCTAGGGGATACAACAGCTCAAAGGGGGAAACTGCTAGTGCAAATAAAGTAATGTATATTTTCGTCGGCTATAAAACCTGCTTTATGCATAAAATGCATAAGCAGTTTAAAATGTGATGGACGGACGGACAAAGTCGTTGCAATAGTCTTCTCAGACCGTATGGCTGTATAGAAGACTAAAAAGGCCTTATGGAAAGAACATATCTATAGAGCGCTACCTGTAATATAAGCTAAGAGCTTTATAGTACAAATATGAGCTGTAGAGAGTGTAGTAGAAACTTGTCGTGCCAAGAAGTAGCCAAAAATGAAAATCACGATTCCAGCTCAAGTTCAGATCTTTGATGTGACAAATTGGAAATTAATAAAAGTTCGGACACGTGTTCACCAAGTACAACAAAGTGTATTAAATATTGAAAGACAGCGGAGAAATTAAGCATCGAAACTTCGGCTTTAACATGGGAGAGTGAGGTCAAACCTTGTAGTAAAGACTACTACTTATAGGCCGCCCACGAGAAACCCACAGCAAACTCGCTCGGTTGAAATTTACTAAACAATGGGGAGAAACAATGAGGAGACAGTGCTTTCACAGCTAATGAAAACGGCTCAAATCAATTGAACAATTGAGGAGACAATGCTTTAACAGACAAAATACAATGCTTCATGTAAAATGGCAAACGCTGTTTGGTGAAGCAGCAAGGTATTGGTTAGTGTAAGGTAGTTTTTAAGTTGTAGAGTAAAGAGCATAGCGTTGGGGCTTACATTCTCTCGTAATAAAAATTGAATTGAATTGAATTGAAGGTATTCATTCTTACACGGTTGCAAAGGAAAAGGGTGACGGTAAGAAGGAATGACGTGACGCAACAATACAAATCGTAGGAAGTGCCCACACCTATGACCAATGGTACCAATGGGGAATGCATTCCAGATCCCATGGAAGTACTCCTCAGGTATGGTTGAGGAGCATGGTTCCCTCCACGATCACCAAACAATCACAGAGGCAATCCCATCCTCATGTAGACATAAACCAACAGCATCCACGAACGAAAACGTAGAACATCCATAGTAGCCAAGGCTACAAAGCCCTGCTACAAGATCCCAGGGCCTTCCAGTCCTGTCCTGCCCCATACTTGCTGCACCTCCATCCCTGCATAAGAAACAACATGTAAAACCAAACTTCTTACCTGCAAACTTCTTTTGCCAAGCTTTTGCCAAGCTTTTCATATTAAATGCGTTTTTTTTGCCAAGGCTGTCCCCATCGAGTAAATAATTTGAAGGTTAAATGAAACATGTGACAATAACGTACTTTCCAATTTTCCAGTATGCCATCAGGAGCAGCATAAAGCACGGAGAGCGCGGAGTGCTCGACAGAGTGTCCATGATAATAGTACTGCATGTTCCATCTCTTGTTCTGGGGCATGACACCGTGCCGCCAATATTATGGAATGATTGGTTGTAACTATTTTCTCGTACAACCCATGTAAAAATATGTTGTATAGGTTTTAACCTAATAAACGGGTGTAAAATATCTCACTCATGCTACGGTTAGCCCAGGCATGCTTTAATTTCGTGTGTAGAAGCACTGATCGCACTTGAAGTAGAGAAGAGGATGGCTTCTGCAAACCAAGGCAGACAGAGGTAGAAATCATGTGTTTCGCCCTCGTGGTTCAACGTCCGTTCAAATCTGTGATGCATAAAGGATGCCTTTTTACATTGCCCTTCTAAAATAAGATTTTGGCAATGCTAAAACAGGCCTGGAGCCACGAAATGAAACCCGCAGCTTCTCTTCCAGAAGACCATGCAAGGGATGGAATAAGAAGTGATAGGTACAACGTGGACACTCTCATGTCTGCATTTTCGAAAAATCTATGTCACCCTTGATTTTATATGCCCCTGATCTCATTTAATGTCTGAAAGTTCCATGTGTGAGGCTTAGAACTGTATTTTTGTTTTACTTTGGTCAGTTTTTTCTGATCCACCCTGCAAAAAGTGTCAATGGCTCTAAAAGATCGGTCATTCTAGGCAACCCCTTTCCCCAGCCGGTTGGCAGGGCCTAAAAAATTCATCGTCCTCTCAAAAGGATTTTAGCGAGCGTTAACCGCACCCGGTCATCTGCCCGACGAAGCCCTAAGGCCCTATGTCTGCAACACCCGGAATGGATTCTCAGGAGGTCACCCACCCAAGTACCAATCGGGGCCAATCATCGTCCTCTCGAGTGCGAACTCAACAAATACTTGATCCCCTGATAAATACAGGCCGGTCCATTAAGAGCCAATGAAAATATTTGATCCCCCCTTGAAGGGTAGTGAAGCATATGTGTAGCACCCCTACCCTTGTTTTCATCAGCCCCTTTGCCGCTGAGAAATTCTGAGACACCCCCCAGACACTTTTCAGAGACCTTGAATTACATATGGCTTTTGCTTTGATAGGGACGGTCCACTAATCAATAGCGCGAGAAACAGTGAAATATTTTCGCGAGATACATCTCCAAAACTCAGGTGAATCTAGCGTCACTGCTTTACGTCATTTTTACTGATTTTTGCATCCCATTGGCTGTTGATTTAGTAGGACTAATCAACTCAAAGCTGATCTTATAAATGAATGAACACTCATTATCAAACGTAAGCCAGAAGCTATAAAAGTTTAAATTGTTTTACAGAGCAGTAAACTACCTAAATCCAATTAGCACTGAGACAGAAAATATGTAATATTTGTTGCATCGTGTCAATATACGGTCAGTATCGGCACTAATGGTATACTAGCGTGCATCCTGATAGTACGCCACGGTTTTGGTTGGGAAGCAATGACGTAACCAACTGTGGCTCCTTGGGTAATCTCGCCTGTGTACAGGGAGTCTCAGAAGTCATGGTCATAAATCGACAGGGAGGTAGAACTGATCACATCTATAAAAAAAAAACCTATAATACATACGCCGGAAATGTCTCGTTTACGAGATAACGAGGCCTGTTCCCCAGGGTGACACAGGCATAGTCAGCCAACTTTCAGGGGCAGCGCACCACATGCTTAAAAAATGAAACATGTGACGGTGAAGACACAGACCGAACCGTTCCTTACAAAGTTATTGCTCATCCGTCCTAGACGAGACGCCCACACATTAGGGTTGTAGGTCCCCCCCCCCTCCCCTCCCGGCTAGGTAATTGCTAGAAACAAGCAAAACACCAAAAAAATAGTAAGTTGGAATCGCCTAGACGGTGGCTTTGGCCGCTTCCCCAGAAGGAACCTTTCGTGCCTAATGCAGACTGAAAACGTTGTTGCACACTGCCATGACGAAACTAGGAGTTCATAACAAATGTTTGAAGTGACCCCCGTTTGCTTGAATGCATGACGCTGCTCTTCTACTGAGATCACGTTTTAAAAAGCCAGCAAGTGCACATGTATACAGTAAAATGCGACGTTTCGGGATTTATCATCCCGTTGTCAAGCAAAAAATATATTTTATAGCATAAGCTACAAGTCAACAAGATACACTTAAATGGTTTCCCATTCTAAAGAAAAGCAAGCCAGAGCAGTAAAAGGTAAAAAACAAAAAGTTAAAAAAGATAAAAGTGAAACCCAGTCAGCGCAAAAGCTGAACTGGGAGGACCTCTCCCTAACGAAGCATGGAAGAAGTGATTTGTAGAGCGGAGGTGGCGGCTATTTATGTGGGATGGCCCTGGTGGGAAAAATTTGCGATTCCAAATTTGTGAAGGATTGGTATATATTCTGAAAACTGTTTATTATTAGGCATCAAATGATTATGGACTGGTGGTCGTTGTGTTAGGATGCAAAGTGTTTCTAAGTTAAGACGTGCACGAAAATTATTTTCTTGAAAAATGACTTGCGTATTTTGAAGATCTGGGGTGTGCCCTGTCTTTATCTGGTGCTGAACAAGAGAGTTGGTTTTATCTTTGTATTTAAGGTTGGATTTGTGCGATGAAATCCTTTTATTAAGTTCCTGTTTCGTGGTTCCTATGTAGCTAGCTGTGCATGTTGGTTCGCTACACGGGATTTGATAGATGACATTTTTTTGTTTAGTTTTATCTTTTTGCTCGACTGTAATGTTTGGCCTAGTTAGATTTTTTAAATTTCGTGCTGCAGTGGAGACGAGAGTCAGATTTTGGGGAGCCAGCAATTTCCTAAGGTTTTCTGTGGCATAGGGGAAGTATGGAAGGCATATAAAATTGGATGGCTTGAGTTTTGGTGGGTTAAGCTTGAGAAGAGCACGGTGATCGATTAGTTTTTCAAGCAAATGGAGAGGGTATCCATTTTCAACAAATTTATGCAGTGTGTATTGAAATTCTCGAGCAAGGAGAAATTTATTGGTGGTGTGGTCAAAGATGCGTTTTATTTCGTTAGAAACTACATTATTTTTATGAGCTGGGTCAATGAAGGAAGCATAATTCATGGAACGAGTTGTATGCATGGGTTTTCGAAAATGCGTAAATTCGACTAGATTTTCAGGTGTGATAATGACCGTCATATCCAGGAATGGGATGGCCTTGTTTTTAGACTCTTCCATAATGAAAGAGAGGGAAGGGTTAAGAGAATTTAAAAATTCTAGCATTGGTAATTTATCATGATCCCGTATGAGGGCCAGGGAATCATCCACAAATCTTTTGTAAAATTTTGTGTGTGGAAACTTTAGTAAAAGAGCGTCATCAATTTTATTGAGTGCAATGTCGGCCAGGAAGGTTGAAATGGGACTACCCATTGGTACTCCATCTGTTTGCATGATAAATAGATTTTCGTAGTGAAAAAAAGTTGTGGCGAACACCATTTTTACAGCGTCGAGAAAAAGAGGGATGTCCCAGCCAAGTCTGTTAAGTGGTTCAGGGTTCATTTGGTTCAGGGTTCATTCTACTGAGAGACGCACGAATCCTTGCACAGACCCCCTGGTTCTGCCTAACCTGATGAAAAGCATCATGAACACGTTGGCGCAATTCTGTCTCAGTGTCTACGCTGCATGAATAAACAAGTCCTTTATGTAGCCCCAGATGCAGTAGTCCAATGGATTGATATCAGGTGAACGGGGAGGCCACGGAATTGGGCCTCCTCTGCCAATCCATCTCTCCCCTAACTGTTCGTTTAGATACTGCCTCACAGCAAGCAGGAAGTGGGGTAGTGCCCCGTCGTGCTGAAACACCATCCTCTGCCGTGTCCCCAGTGGGATGTCCTCGAGCAGACCAGGAAATTCATACTGCAGGAAGGTAAGCTATGCCGCCCCTGTAAGTCTATTGGGTAGAATGATCGGCTCGATGAGGTGTCTCCCACAGCCCACACAATGATTGAGAAACGATGCTGGTTTCGCGCTTGCAGGGTCGCGTGAGGATTTTCATCCACCCAGACATGGGTGTTGTGGAAGTTCACAATTCCATCTCGGGTGTAGGCGGCTTCATCAGTAAACAACACTCTGCTGAGGAAGAGAGGGTCTGCAGCACATCGTTGTTGAAGCCACTGGCAGAATACGACCCTTGCCAGATAATCGTTCTCAGCTAGAGCGTGCACCCACTGCAGATGATATGGGCGCAGCAGTCCATCATGCAGAATCCTCCAGACAGCATTACGGTATACATTTTCTGCCAAAGCAATCCGCCTTGTGCTGATTCCCGGATCATCATCCACCCTCCGTAACACCCGCTCTTCCACTTCAGGGGTACGAACAGTTCTTGGCCTTCCTTCTAGTGGTGCTACCTCAAATGACCCGCGCTCAAACAGACGTTGGTGAAGCCAAATAAACATACGACGGTCCGGATGCCTTTTGTTCGGATAGCTCACAGCATACAGGCTGGCTGCTTCTACAGAATTGCCGTCGGCCCGACCGTACATGTAATGTATGTCAGCTAGCTCTTGGTTGGTGAAGTTAACTGCCATACTCTAGTAGAGAAATTAATCGGAAGTTTTATCCTTTTCCTCTAAACCAAAGAAATTAAGTGGGAGAAGACTTTTCTTTCCACAAGTAGAGAAATTAATGATAAGTTTTACGTTTTTCTACCAAACCAAGTTTGACTTTTCTTTTCATCATGGATGTGTGGCATGTGCAACAACACTTTCAGTCTGCATAAGGCACGAAAGGTTCCTTCTGGGGAAGCGGTCAAAGTCACTGTCTACGCGATTTCAACTTACTACTTTTTTTTGGCGTTTTGCTTTGTTTCTAGCAATTACCCAGTGGGGGGGGGGGTGGCTACAACCCTAATGTGTGGGCGCCTCGTCTAGGATGGATGAGCAATAACTTTGTAACTTTGTTCGTTCCTAAGCATGTCTTCACCGTCACGTGTGGTTTCATTTTTTAAGCATGTGGTGCACTGCCCCTGAAAGTTGGCTGACTATGGCTTTGTCACCCTGGGGAACAGGCCCTGCTATCTCGGAAACGAGTCATTTCCGGAGTATGTATTATATGGTTTGTTTTTTTTTTTTTATAGATGTGATCAGTTCTACCTCCCTATCGATTTATGACCATGAATTCTGAGTCACCCTGTATAATTAGAGCTACTACCAGGAAGGTGAGGGAAAAAATCTGGTAGGGTGAAGGGTATGATCAAGAAAGTGGCAATGTTAGGTAATAATAGGTACGAGGTCATAACGATTTTGTGTGAGGAAGTGACGGTGATGTTTGCAGGGGGGAGTTCTGGTGTATGATGGAGATGCCTAGTGGCAGCTGGAACGGTATCAGGATGAGCTGAGCAGTTCGGCCTTGGGAGCGAATCGCTTTACAGTTAGGGAAAAGTGAAGTCAGGGAGATGGGTCTAGTTTTGAGGGCAGGCAGGCTGTGGCGAAGGAGGATTTGACAGCAGTGTTAGAATGCTTCCGGAAGAGTCGATGGTGCGGAGGGTGTACGACTATGTGACAAGAAGGCGTAGCACAAGGTGGTGGGTAGGACGAGGAGCTGGGCTGGGAAATTTTTGTGAGGGTGAATATGAGGGAGGCAGGGATTGGGGGAAGGGGGGGAGGGGAATGGCGGAGACAGACATTGGACAAGAAATAGTTCACGTGGAGTTACGTATAAGGAGGGCAAGAATAGAATTGGGTGGAGAGTTGCTATCAAGGTGATTGGCGGAGTGTTCTGCTGTTTAGGATGGGGCGGGGAGGGAAAGGCAGGGATTGAGGGAAGGGGATTTAGAATGCGGAAGTCAAATGATGGAGGCAGACGTTGGAGAGGAAAACCATCCACATGGAGGTTCGAATCAGGAGGGAAAGAGTAGAATTGAGTGGGAGAGTTGAGTTGCTATCAAGGTGATTGGGGAAATGTCCTCCTGGTTATGATGGGGCGGGAGCTTTGTACACCAGGAAAATGGTTTGCGATGAAGGAAGATGTGACATGCGATATCTGTGGGGAGGCTGAGGGGATCTTGGAGAGCATGCGGTGTATAATTTTGGGGTAGAGGACCTGCGCAAAAGAGAAGAGTGGGGGAGGGGGAGAGAATGCTGTTTGTTGATATCTGTGGTGGAGGGACGAGGCGAGAGGAGTGAGGAGGCGGAAGGCCATTTTCCATGGGTGGTGGAGTAAGATGGGGTGTTGATTAACCACTGGTGTTCGGGCTGGGGGGGGGGGTGTTGTGGCAGGTGCTCTGGGTACGTGGCTTAAAGTGGCACTATCACCGATTGAAATGCGAACGAAAATACCCTGGCGCCATCTAGCGGCAGTGATATTGTTAACCTTTGTAGCTTGCTCCCAGGTGTACGAAGACGAACCAAATTTTCACTCAATAATTAAGGATATAGTGGTTTATTTGTTTTGTTAAAAGAAATGCCGTTGTGCAGTCCTTCGCTTGGTGCAACAGAGTAGGCTCGTGTTCATTTGTTCCTGATAGTACTACATAGCACTAGATGTTGTCAGATTTCGTCTGCTTTCAATCGGTGATAGTGCCACTTTAAAGCTGCAACCGTTTCAAAAAGGAAAGTGACCAGCGTCATCAGCAATATCATACTTTATGACAAGAAATAGCTCTGCTAAAGCTCTGACGCATTCCATTGAGTGGACCGACCCGATACCAGAAGGTTGCTGGTTTTGGCAATCATTCAACATTTTAAATGTTTCAACAGCTATTTATACATTGGATACACAAAAATAGTGAGAGGGTGCGGGCCTTTAATATTATTCGGATTTTCCAAATGGCGCCGTTCTATTTATCCAACTTTACTAAGCTTGTCCTAAAACGGTGTAGACTCCTCTCGATCGAAATCATGGTTTTTCTATCAGCTTTTGAGAAGTCAGTACATACTTCTGATGCTTGCACGCGTGCATTGCTGAAAAACTTATGTTTATTTAGCGCTACTGATTACCATAATTAAATATTTCAATAGTATTATTACTGACCTAACCTACCTAATTAGAACTAATTGCTGTTACTACAACCTGTAGTTGTTACTTCCAGTCCCACCATATTGCCAGAAATTTGCTGAAAATTAACGATATTTAAAACTCGTACAGACACCGCAATTTAATACAGGAGAAGAAATGTGGCGCCCACAACTTTACTACTTGGTGAATTATTGAAAGAACCATACGGTCATTTTAAAATAATAACACGCTTTGGATGCAAAGCAGCTTTTTCCCCCTCCGATTCATTCTGCGTGCTTCGTAACTCCTTTTTGATAATTAATGTGGAAGCCTCCTTTCTAAAATCCAAATTCACACGTGTTGTTTTGAGGGCTGTTGACTGTTGACCAATGCTGTTGACCCGTTTCTAGAGATTCTCTTTATGGTAAGCAATTAGTGCATTGCTATACAGCAGGTGGCGGCTACTGGCGACAAAATACGTAAACGTCGACGAAAACCGCGGCAATGGCTGCATCAACCAATCAGAGACCGTGTTACATCCAACTTCGGTGTGCTCGACCGAGTTTCGTGTGTGACCCCCATCAAAACAAATCGGGAAAGTTAATGAAAAAATAAAGCAATTGCCGAAAATAATGGTTACGAATATTCTACGACTACTCAGCCTACGACATCTCGAAATTTCCCCCGTCAAAAAGCTCTCGAGTTGGGAGAAAAAAATTAGTGAGTGAAGCCTTACCCCAAAAGAGCCGGCTCCAAGAAATGCACGGCTTCGGTAGCTCGTCGTCGTTTACTGCACGGAAGGCTGGATGTCGTGCATGTTGGCGGGTGGCAGTGCTCCCAACAAAGTCAGGACATTTCCTCCCGATTTTATTGAACTGGGAGGTGAAGTGGCAAAGGGACACCTTCCCTGAAAGTGTCGACGTGACTTGAGGAGTGTCCAAGACCACATTTTGATCGTTTTTGAACCACTCAGAACACGAGTTCCATTTCCCTCCAAAATTCAAGATGCCATTGCTCAAGAGGCAGCCATTTGAGAGACAAAAGCCGCCCCAAGATTTGGACCCAGAAGAGGAACTTTTCCATTGTAAACTGACCAATGAAGTATTCAGGGATTACGAGTAAGTGTTTGGCTAAACGAGCGCTGTAACAGTATAGCGATTCGCAGTACACGATTTGTTGTATATGTTAACCGGTACGGATGAACTGCATTTGAAATGAATGATCCCTAACTGTGGCTGTACTATCGACCTAAGCCTATGGGTGTAGCAATCGTACAGTGAGTGAGCGAGAGGTAAATGTTTAAGCCTAAAACATTTAGTTCACAGGCCAGTGGCTTCTGCGTTACTTGGCTGACGATGCGATAATGTTGAGTGTTTTTTCGTAACACTCTTAGTGTACCTTTGTGTTAAAATTGTTAATACACCACGTTTCTTAGTGATCGCCAAGCTTATCCATTCATTCCAATACTGCCCCCCACAATAAGTGAATGCAAGTACAGTCATGCACCCAGTAATTAAATGGCCAACTGTTGCACAGAGATACAATTCACACGAGTGTCACGTTGATATTAAGGCGGTGCAGGTAATGTTAAAAGCCATAAACTTATTCACTATCTGCTGTAATTGCTAATATTTTTTTTAATATTAAGGAAGAAATGTGGCTAATGTTTTGTTTGGCCTAGTCCCACAGTTCAACGTTTGGTCTTTATGGACCTCGCCTGCAACCCTATGCCCCATCTGAGCAATCAGGGTTTTCACCAACTTTCTACACCATGCTTATGCAATTAAAAGGAACCACTTCCACAGCGGCTCCAAGCGCGTCCACCATCGATCTGTATACGTTGGTTGTACTATCTCCGTTGGTGTAAAGGGTAAATTAAGGTCGCTGTTTCTCGAAAATAAGGTCAGTTTTTTCCAAATTTACCTAACGTAACCTAAACTAACCACATAACACCAGAAACCGCAATCAAAATCTTAAACCTTTCTAAACTTCACACGCCGGAATCTAGATAGGCCAGCCATCTTGCTCGGAGCTTCTGCGGTAGTGGACCCAATTAAAATGTCCGGCTAAGACTCAATGACAACATCACTCTCCATCCTGGGCACATAATGTGTGTTGCACAGTGGCGACCACTGACGTCAACGATTCATGTCAAGTGCCAACTTCAATTTTAAAATATCAAATTGCCACGTTTTACGAAGTGAGTTTTCAGAATTTCACTTGACATTCCATATTAACGCTCAATCTCGAACACTAAATACTATACTACGGTGTTAGCCAATTTTCAACTGCTTTGAAGTTGAAGGGGATGTTGTAAATTTCACTTCCTGCAGTCTTCTTCAGACATCATGAGAACTTGTTTTTCTTGTTTGGTTTACATCAGTCCTGTGTCAATCATTACTGAATTCTGCTGCACTTGCTGCCGTCTGCAGAATTCTGCAAGCGTGGCAGAATTCAAATGGTGATGATCGACACAGCATTGATGTAAACAAAACAAGAAAAACTCGTTTGTCAGGACGCTTGAAGAAGACTGCAGGAAGTGAATTTACAACATTCCCTTCAAAGCAGTTGAAAATTAGCGAATACCGTAGTGGTATTTAGTGTTTGCGATTGAGCGTGGCGATATCACCGATTGCAAGTCTGCAGAATCTGGCAATATCTAGCGCTATCTAGTACTAGCTGGAACTTGCTTGCACCAAGCGAAGGAATACACAGCGGCATTTATTTTAACGAACCAAACAAGCCACGACCTCCGTAATTATTGAGTGAAAATTTAGTATGTTTTTGTGCACCTGCGAGCAGGCTGTAAAGGTAACAATATCACTGCCGCTAGACAGCGCCATGGTATTTTCGTTCACTTTTCAATCGGAGATAGTGCCACTTTAATATGGAGGATCAAGTGGAATTTTAAACTCCATACGCCTCTCACTGATTAGTTACTGTAAAACGTGGTTAATGGCTCAGTAACCAGTTTTGTAGGCTAGTTTTTTCTTTTACCCTTTATGAGCCACGAACGTCGTATAAGGTCCTAACCAAATGTTCCTGTGTTACCACGAATGTCATAGCCTATGACGCTCACTTAAATTCTCATTGTGCTTTTGGTGTATTCGTACGTGAATTTTTTTTTGTCATTTCTATATGTGCTATTAACCTTACTACCAGGTGCATTTGTTTTCATTTTAACACAACATGGACCGTATAAAGGTCCACGACGTGATTTTTACGATTTTATTAAGCGGGTGATGTGGGAACTTGTACTTTTCACCGGGAAATTATAGCCTGAGGTGTTTTATTTGTAGCCAAATCATGGCACGCAGTGCTAACCATTAGACTGCCTGGAGCAACTGATATCGACTAAACGTTTTTGAACTTTTAATAACTTTGTGGGAATCCATCTTGGGTAGATGGTGATTGCACAGTAACGAAAGTGCAGAAATGAATAGAACCCACATGGGCAAAAGCTCGGAGTGCATAACAAAAAGTGTGGATATGACAAGCTAAATTTTCATCAATTAAGAAGGTTCCGTCACAAAATGTATTCAATGACCTACTACAGATATTAGGCTACTCACACTAACAGTTCACGCAATAGCCTACCAAAACTTCAATGAAATGGTAATTTACAGGCGAATTTTTGGTGGTTGAGATCTATCGCCTTGTTCAGGCCAAGCCTCGAAAACTTGCAAGCAAACTGCACCAATGTTCACCTAGCCACCAAAAATGTGCATGTAAATTATCATTTACGTGGAACTTTTGGTGTTGTGTGAACAGTTAGTAGGAGTAATTTCCGTTAAACCAAAGTAAATTCGACATTGTGTCAATCTTTATGATACTTACAGAAAGCATAAGTGGTCCTTGTTGCTTTGGTCTGAGGATAGAAATGCTAGTGATGTAATGTGCTGAAATTTATTGCTCCTTTACCCTGTAGCGGAATCTGTGCGACGCGTGACGATACGTCGCGGACAGTTGAAGGCCGCCATGGACAAATGTTGGCCAAATTTTTGACCGATTTTGGCATCCAATATACCATTTTAATCGTCTCAACAAGACCTTTCCATTGGTCCAGTAGCCAGATCAATAGGATAAAGCTCAGAAAAGTTATTCAATAAAAACCAATAAATATGTGGGTAACTATAATGAAAAAAGCAGATTAACTGCTGACAATTTTTTTTCTGACAGTTGTTGTCACAGAAAGTTCTGCTTCTGGGCTCTCTTCGGGCAAAATACAGTTCAATTTTTTGTCACCATTGTTTTTTGAAGTACGGTATATTTAGCATGTGGACAGGCATGAGATTTTTAAGTAGGCCTAATGCATATTAGCTAGCCGATTTTACTTTAGTTTTTTAATTGAAGCTAGGACGTAGGCTATAACAAATAAAACTATGCTGTATATGCAGTACCAAAATTGAACTAGGCTAGGCCTAGTATATTAAGTGCTAGTTAAATGAACTTAATTTACCATCAGTTCAAGTGTTTTGTTTTAATTCTTAAATAGGTAGCCTATTCTCTTTGCTTAAGTTATAGCCTAAAGTCTGCTCTTTAGGAGTAGCCTACATGACACGGTAAAGAGGAAATAAAAAAAATTATTTCTTGCAAGCTAGGCCCCTATTTGAATAAAGGTGCAGAGCCATGATGGTGCAGAAACTTGAATTTAATCTCTTTATCCTTGTCACGGAATACTGGGAACCGGCATAATTTACAGTGGTGTAAATGCAACTGAATCCACAAAAGCCACCATGATTAATACGTTTTAAATTTTTGGAGATTCTTACTACTCCTGTTCACCTTCTTCCAACCTTCACCAGTGTGGGTCGCCACTCGCCAAACGGCAAGGAAACTTCAGCAGTTGACGACTTAGTTTTTAGTGGTGTCTGATTAACAAACCCCAATGCTTAAATTGTCATATCTTGGGGACCATATTAGTTAGGAACAAGTTGTTTGCGGTGGAGAGTTAGAATAATGCAAACAATATAAAAGCATTAAAAAAGTAGCAGCACAACTGCTAAAATTGTTTAGGGATCGACCGATACAGAAAAAGACCAATCCGAAACCGATATTTTCACCTCACTCCGATCCGATACAGATTCCGATACACCGATACCGGTAAGTGATAACTATTTTTAAAAAAAGTCAACAGGTAAAAAAAAGTCAAACTCATTCTTACCTCTGACCATAAAAAAACCCAGTCCACACTGCAGAAAGGCCTAATTGCAAAAGCAGACAGTACGCACGCGTTAAATTTACCGAGACGCTGACCAGATGATGTCAATGCGATGCGAGCGGTGCTATACAGGAAAGGTTTCTCTCAAGCTAGTCAGAATAGCCAGTGCGCACAGAAGATGGTCGTATCGGTAAAATATCTGTAAATAAACTCCGATACCGATGCACGAAAAATACCGATAATATCTGTAAATACCGATACCGATTTTAATATCTGTCTATCCCTAAAATTGTTTCTACATGACGAGGAGGTAATGGACAATTGTGAGTAAATTTTAATATGTATTGGTTATATGGCGAGTGCCGCACAATTCATTCGTGATGGTTGCCTTTTTCAGAAGTTGCAAAATACTGTACTCAGAAAAACATCCGAAACTAGACTACATGTAAAAATTCGTACAATGTGTGATCAGCGAACTTTTGACATGTAGGTTCAGACATTTTGTGAGTATTGTGCAACTTCTGAAGAAGCCGAAGGTGAATGGGAGTAGTAAGCTTCACAAAAAATTAAGTAAACATTGGGAAGAAGTCTTCATCGTGGTGGTTTTTGTAGATGCTCGTCACTTTTAATTTTTCTCAAGAACACTGCCAAAGCCGCCAATCTTTTCACACATCAGGAACCTGTTGATTTTAACTCTTAATTCATTTGGTAGAAAGAACTCTTGCATCATTCTATTCCGAAGACGCGGAATCGATTTTCGTCGTGCCCGTATGTTCGGAGATGGGTACTTAGGCTACAAATGCATCTACTACGAGTTCCACATATTGATGATTGATCTTTCGTATCGTCATCCATGCAGTGAAGTAGGCTAGCTGGTACAGCAAAAAGGTCAGCGCCACGTACTATTGCTAGCCTTCTGCATTTCCATGAAGGGTAAATAAACACTAACGGCAACTCGAAAACTGGGCAAAACAAAATGTACCTGTCAAAGTGACAAGGACATTCAGTAGTACAGTACTGTAAATAAGATCATTTGAAGAAGAAACGTTACTGAAGGAACGGTTTGTGCTTAAAAGACATGTATGGAACTCAAAATCTGCATTCATATATGCCCATCTCTTAAACAAATGGTCAGGACGAAGTTCAATTCTCCATCTTCAAAACAGAATGAAGCAAATGTTTGTTCAACAAGATGAACTGCAGTTCAAGATAATCAACATGTTTGTGATGTGTGAATGAAGTAAACTAGTCAGACAAATTACAGTGACGGAATTTAAACTCCCGTTTCTGCATCTTCATGTCCCTCCACCTTCATTTAAATAGCCTAGCTTATAACGGGGTGGCATTCTATCTGGAAAACCTGGAAAGCCGTGAATATTCAGGGAATTTTTCAAGTCTGGACAAATCAGGGGATTTGATGAATATAGCCTACTGAAAGTCAGTGGATTTCAACGTTTTCCGGAAAGTCTTTTTCATCTAGTAGGTTGTAGAAAAGTAACCGTAATTGGGATTTCATATTTTACTTCTAAAACTTTCACTTTATTTCAGTTAAAACTTCATATCATGTCTGTTTTGTTTCATTTATGGTAGAGATCTCCTTATAGACCTAAGTAGTGTGGGACGTTACATGTTATAGTGCGTTTCTAGTTTCGTTCAGATTATGGCTTTCCTACCTTTTACAAGTCCCAGTTAGGGCAAAGCAATGCGATATAATTAGGCCAAACAAAAAAAATTGTTTAGTTTGCGTCATCCAACCCTATTTTACGATCTGAACCTAAACATTTTTTTTTCTTTCTAAGGAAAAAAATTCCGCTCCATCCTACTATACAAAATTTTGGTTCAAATGCTTCCTGGAAAAAGGTTGCTCCGTGGACATGAATGAAAGCATACTTGTTGTTTAATGTATATTTATTGCATAAAAAATAATAAGATTACAATTTTTGAAGTAAGATTTTCTGATTTAGTAACAAAAATAAAAGTCTAATAAAAAATGTTCTGACCGACCAACCAACCCTATTTTTTTAAACTGCGTAACGCAAACCAAACAATTTTTTTTTTGTTTGGCCTTATTACAATTTGAGTAAAATGTAAAGAAAAAAATTCTGTACTGAAAAAAAGTCCTGTACTGCACCTTTCTTCGAACGAAAAATATCAGTATTGGTCTGGAAAACTTGGAAAAATCAGGAAATTTCATCATGAGCTTTGGAACACTACCCTGTACAAGAAAAGACTTATCTCCTACCAACCCTCTCCAATATCGGTTTTACTTGCCTCAACTTGGCGATTGGAAATCAACAGTTGGCGACTAGAACAGAGAATGCCACTCAAAGAAGGTATCTCTGGAACCGTATAAGTTAAGAGACGAACGATTTGCACTTTATGCTCAGATTGATATGGGCTATACAAAAGCCTTTTCTGCATGAATACTGTAGTTGAAGAAAACTGCACAATTTTGTTTTGTTAATACATAAATTAGAGAAACCATGCATCATGCAAGACATACCGGTACTTGGTTGGCGAGTAGAAATTGTGAAATGGCGAGTGCTTTTATGAAACTCTGTCAGGGTAGCCCTCGTTCCCGCTCACATTTTAAGCCCAACCACAATCTAAGGTCTACTGGCCACGTAGCGACTGCTACTAGATTGCAGGCGTAAGAAATTGAAGATTTCAGTTTATTTTGTGCTGAGCTGAGTAAGTTTCCAGTTTTCTTTTTTTGTTTGGTACTTCTGAATTCAGTTTTGAACTTATGGCAGATCTTCCGTTTAAATTTAGGCGAAAATTAAAACTAACCTTAATATAAACCTTAAAATGTTCCGCTTTTAGCCATTGTTAATACAAAAGATGGAAAAATCCATCATATTTTTGTTTTTTTGTTTGTCCAAAAATACTTTTTAGCTTTTTTTTTTGTTCAAGGCCACTCTCATGCCTGAGATCGAAATTCGAGAGGGTGGTTTCCCGCTTACGTGCCAATTGTAGATTTTAATAATTTGGGGGGGAAAAAAAATAAGAATAAATAATTTGGGCGAATAAGAATTAACAAAAAGTACCGCTTGAACTGGAAAATTTGTTTTACACAAATAGATAGAAGTTACAGCCATTTTGAATGTTGCATGGATGTGTTATAGGTCTATTTAAATCAATCTGCTCTCACCTATAGAGAGCTCTACGAAAAGTGTGTTTAGGGTCACCAGCGCCTCTAGGTTAGTCAGAGAGCGACCATCTCAAGACGGACTGTTTCACCCTTGTTTGGGCTCTGTGCTGGTGGTATATTTACAAGCTAAAATTGGACTGGACGCTGAAAAGCAGAAATACTGATTTTTATAAATTGAAAATTTGACATATTAAAAAACAAAATCGCACCTAAACCACCAGGAAGGACACAGTTCACCAGAAGAACAACGCACACTTCAAGTCTCCTCGCGCGGTTTGATGAACATGTGGGGGCCACTCGCCGTGGGGAGAAGCTCAGTGGCATAGCCCAATTTTATCCCGATAGTCTATAAAATCTCGATAAAACAAATTTTGAGGCTGAAATAACATTTTAAATGTTATTAATTTTTACTTTGCCAAAGGCTACAGTAGGCTGCTTGGCCTGCATAAGCAAAGATAAAGCAAAAGAAAACAAAAATTATAACAATAAGATAGGCTGCTTCTGTGCTCAAACACAAGCTGACATCACTGCGAACGTCAAATAACACGAGTAACACTAGTCTCAGTAATTTGACATCTTAATAATTCTCGTCAGTTTGCTCGATAATTCGATACATCAGAAAAAGTATGATACGATAACAAAAAAATGTATCACGATACTATCGAATTATCGATTATTGTATCACCCCTAGTGCCTAACATTCAGTAGAATGGACCCCCAACAAGCAGTAGTTTCTGCTTTTTAGCTTGCCGAAACCAGTCCGGTTTGGTGCATGTTAGTCCTTACCATCGTATTACCAGAAATCGCTATTTTGTGGCAACTGACTTTTGCTTGTCTTTAATTTTACGAACTTTTAGTCGGGCTACTGGCACCGCATCCTACATTTAGAAAGCACTTGCCGAATTGGCAGAATTGTTGAAACACACTTTTATATTCGACAAGTTTTGATTGCACCTAGTCACTTTCGGAAGGCAAACACACTTTACAAAAATAGTAACATTTTCAGATTTCAGTAGTAAGATTTTTGACAAAGGTGGGCTACTTACATTAAAATAGTAAAACACCAAGCTTCAGAAATTAATCTGATACCGTGGACAAGGTCAGCAGCTATTGTGGGGGCTACCATGTTAAAAAAGTGGACAGTCTTAAATTATTACGCACACATGCATGCAAAAGTTCGGTAACTGGCTGACTAGGTACTGTACTTTAATGTAGGCTCGGGGCCGAATTTACTATAAGTGACATCAGACACTTTGGTTGTAGTTACCAGACGATTTGGATCCTGCGTTATTTTCTGCTCAGTTCCTTGAGTAGCCTGTTTAACTTAAATGATTTAATTATTGCTCTTGCTTTAGATGTTTCTTATCTTCAGACAGTCTGTAATTCTACTTTCGTTAATGTTGCAGGGAATTCTTCGCAAGAGTCATTCTATGCAACAGTCTTGTGTGGACATGCGAACTTACTGGGAGACCATGTCTCACCTACCAAGAAGCCCTGGACTCGGAAGAAAGAGCACGAAAAAGTTTGGAGTCCTATCCGGCAAGCATGAAGCGACCAATTTTATTCTTATCATCGTTAACAAACAGAGGACGTCTGGCTGATATGTGTGATGATGTGTTTGCATTTGTGAAAGAACGCTTTTTGAAAGGTGAAGAAGTTGAAGTTACTAGCAATGGACAGAAGTAAGTAAATATGCAAAATAACCCTTTTGTGTTACTGAAGGAAAACAGGTTAGCTTTTAACTTCGCCAGTTTTTGTTGTTATTTTTAACTTGGATGCACTCAGGTTGCAATAGTGCACCTGGAACTCTAGGTTTGAAAAGGACAAATACTAATAGCTTCGTTTTCAACAATACAACTTGCAATAAAAAGAAAAGATTGTTCAGTGGTGGTAAACTATGTGTTCTGGTTGACTGTTTCTCTTGGAAGTTGCAATATTCAAGTTAGGTTGTATTGTAAGTGCTTCGTGACTTAAATCGTTGAAATATAAGGATACTAGTTGGGCCGCTAGCTAGCACAGATGTATTGTTTAGTCTATAATTTCCCCGGAACCGCCCACTCGGCACTGGAATGAACTGTGATTGTCAGTTTAACGGTGCCAGATAGTAGGAAAACGAAACCAAAATAAACAAACGACAACCGTAACCGCATTACTCAGTATGCATCTCCGCTTCACTTAGAGAAGTAAATACAATATGTAGATATTGGTTGTCGACCGCACCGAACAGTTAATTTTCTGCTGACCAATCAAACTCTTCGAGTGGTAAATCAGCTGATACCAAGCCATCCGAACAAAACAGTCAGATGGCTTAGCAAATATTCAAATGTCGGCAAACAAGTTGTTTAAAGCAGTGGTTCCCAACCTTTTCTGCAGTATTCTTCCCCAATGGGACTAGCATGCGATGATGCCCCTCCCCCCTAAAAAAAAATACTATGTATTTTTTCACACTCGATAAGACAGTGTTGCCAGGTGGATAGAATAATGGCTGTCGAATTTTGGCCAAAATATCTGCACATATACACAAATGATAATTTCGCCATCCTCATACAGTTAACTTCTTTTACTATGCATAGCTAAATTAAAAAGTTCATCATTGATTTTTATAGTATGGCTTCGCGCCTCCCCTGCACTAGTTTCGTGCCTCCCCGGTTGGGAAACGTGGGTTTAAAGGATGTCTTCAGAGTTCCTTCGTAACTTCTGAATGCAACTAGTTGGGGCATGGAAACCTTTAAAACGATATTTATGATAAAATTACTCAGTTGCCTGAAACAAAACTATTGATCGGTTAGTGTTTAAAGAAACGAGACCAATTTCCATGATATTGGCCAAGATCGGTTGGGTTCTTCGGGGTTTTTCCACATTTATGTAGTGTAGTATTGTCCATATTATCGCTGCTCTGGGATGCAGGTACACCACAGTAGCAGAACTTTCTCCCAACGTCTGCGTCGAGATCGAGGTGATTAAAATGTTGTATTGGAATATCAAATCTTTCAAAAATTAGGAAACGGCGGAAATTTTGCTAAAACTTCTCTTTAGTGGCCTTCCATTGTCAGTCTGGCTGATTTTGTTGCAGGGACTACCGCTTCAGCCGTGGTACATAAAAGTTGCTGAAACTGAACTTTATCACATTCTTGGTTTAGATGGGTTATGGTATTTTATTTTTTTCCATTGTTCAAAATTTGCTGTTATCTGCAGCTAACTGTATCGTTAAACATTATTTGATCTGTAAAAATTTGTATACTGTATTCAGTTTTCGTAACAACAAGAATTGTGGTCATATGGTGCACATCTGAGCTTCTGAAATTAAATGTTCCATTTTATTCTTGCTTTTACTTTCATCCTTCAGTTAGGCCTACTAAAACTGTGTTGGAAAGTTGTCTGAAATAATGTTAGCTTGTTAGCATTTTAGCAGAAGTTTACGTGATGCAGTTGTTATTTTGTTTTTTCTTTATTTTTGCCTTTTATGTAAGCCTCAACTTTGATTTCACTTTGCATGGTAATTTTTAATTACTACAAAATGAAGGCCTTCACACCTTCCATAATGTATGGAAAAATTTAAATATTCCTTCAAAAGTTTGTAAAAGGAACAATTTTATGACGTAACTGTGTTTGTATTTACATTAACTATGTGTGTGGCCAGGCAGCACTACGGGCTCAGTGTGCATGTTGGTTGATTAGTGTTTTTTAATTAACTTGGTAAACAATAACGTTTCACGTTGCTTATAGGTCTACCTGCCAAATTGTGGATGTTATTCCACCCAACCCTTCTTTGTTAAATGGGCGCAAGGAGGGGAAAGCTGAGGCAAAAACCTCAGATAAGCAGGACCAAAGGTAATGTATTTTTGTAAAAGTAGGCATGTTTGCTTAAATAGTAATTAAATCTGTTGTAATGATGGGTATGCGACAAACCTAAACCTATGCGAGTTCTATTTGTATTTCAATTTGATTAGAAACCTAAACCTGTGTAACAAGTACCTTTAGGCTTTTATTGATCTCTATAAAAAAGGTACGGTTGTTGGTCTCCACATATATTGGAAAGTTTCTTTAAGGTTTTCCCCCATCCATTTTTTTTGGAAGAAACTACGTATTTTTATAAGGAGCAACAGTACTGTAAATTAACCAATGCTCATTGTGGCAGTCTCATCTGATCCTTTGCTGCTATGGTGATCGTTTATTTATTGTAGGGGACCACGGAAAACGAAATACAAACCGGCTTGCTATGAAATTTTGTACTGTAGTATTTCGGAACAATATTTAACTTAGCCATCACTTAGTTTGCAATGGGATTCACTAAAATCCTAGTTCGAAAATAATTCTCTGTACCGTACTGGCCCGAATATATGACGGTATTTTTTTTTCGAATTTGTTCCATTAAACCATCATCTTCGTCTTGAATTTTCGTCCAAATACATAACTCGGCCAAATTTTGACCGATTTTCAAGTTTGAGTACACCGTTCGAATGCATTTTTCTAGAACTATCCATCCGTGCTAATGAGAAGTCAGTGGCTCAAATAGTTTATTATTTATCAAAAACTAAAATGTAACCAAAAGTGGACCTTAAAAATTGTGATGGAGTCTAAAATTTTAAAAAACCAAAAAAAACCTGATATGACGAAAAATATGATTCGGAATCGATATTGTCTCAACTATGGTATGATATTATTATTATTATTATTATTATTATTATTATTATTATTATTGCTGGATAACACAAAAGACTCAAGGCTTACAGTTTGATCAAGGCGGCGTTTTGAAAGTGTTCACTGTGTTGCAGTTAGTAAAAATATTTGCAGCAAGTTTATTCCAATCGTTGATGGTAGCCACAGAAAAAAAAAATTGTTCTCACTTCTAAACGCACAGAGGGTTTTCTAACTTTGAATGGGTGTCCTCAGGCAGGGTTCAGACAAAACCTGGAGAACCTAGAAATCTCGGAGGAAACGAAAATGAAGCCAAAGTCTCGGGAGAATTTCAGGAAAAACTAGAATTTTTTGAAAATCGGGGAAAATGCAGGGAAATTTAAATAAATAGCCTTTGTGTCAAATCTGTAAGTTCCTTTGAATTAGTAAATCGAAACAAAATCCTAGGCTAGTAGCAAATAATTTAATTTCTGCTGTAATACTTTCAAGTATTTTTTATGTAACTTCAATAAACTTTTTTTGTAATGTAACAATGTAACTTTTTGGGCTAGGCTAGTGCCAATATCTGTGATGAAAATACGTTTAGTCCCATCTGGACTAGTGTCTAAACAGCTATTTTCTGGAATGTTGGGATTATTTTCGTTTAACACCTGGAAATTGTCATTGGATGCACCTGGAAATGTCAAGGAAATTGAAAATTTAAAAATTGTCTGAGCCCTACCTGGTCCTGGATTCAGTCCATCGCTGATAAAGATTCTCTTCTTTGCCTCTGGAAAAAAGCGTAAAAGTCTCAACAAGGGCTCCACGCCTCCTTCAGTTAGCCCAACTAGTTAAGTTGAGTCTCTTGCAGCCTTCAGGAGAGCTTAGTGCATTATACGTGGTGAGTCTTTTGGTCGCTCGCCGTTGAACTTTTTCCCGTACTTCGATGTACCTCTGCAGCCGTGGAAGCCAGCTCATGTTTGCATATTCCACGATGGGCCTGATACCACATTTATAGAGAAGGCTAAAGGAATCGTCATCTAGTTTTGGAAAGCTACGCCCAACCAATCCTATGACTTTAAAGGCCGTAGCACACTATTTTAATACACGAAGATTCTCAGTCACCCAGACGCTGAGGTCCTTCTCTTCAGCCACAGATCCCAGAAGTTTGTCATTGATGTAGTACTGGTGCCTCGGATTATTATGACCAACATGTAAAACATGGCACTTAGCAGGGTTAAGTTGAAGTTGGAGATCTTTACATTTACTCTCGACGATATGGATGTCTCTCTGGAGTTCATGGCAGTTAGCAATAGTAGGCACGGACCTGTAAAGCTTGACATTGTCCACAAATTAGGGCAAATTAGAGGAGAAGCCAGCCGTGGTGTTGCTAGTGTACAAATCGAAAATTTTGGGCCCCAGAACAGTACCCTGAGCAACACCAACAACGACGCCTGTCCATTCAGAATGTCAGCCTTCAACAACAACATGTTGCCTTTGGCCGGAGAAGAATGCCGAGATAAAGTTAATAATTTCAGGTGGCAGACCAATATTAAGGAGGACGGAGGAAAGTGCATTGTAATCCTCGCTGCCAAAAGCATCGCTGATGTCAATGTAGATAATGTCAACAGGCATACCGTTGTCAATAAAAGTTGTCCAATCATTCCTGGCATTAAGAAGGTTCGTGGCACAAGACCTTCCTTTGGCAAACCCATATTGGTCTATATCAGAGAAGCCACTGTTTTGCAATTCATCATCGATCAAACTCTTAACCACTCTTTTACAAACCTTAACAGCAACACAGGTAAGGCTAATTGGACGATAATATGCGGGATTGGATTTATACCCTTTTTTGTGAATAGACGTAATGTTAGCCAGTTTCCAGTCTTCAGGGACAGTTTCCGACTCCAAACACTTATTAAAAATATGTCTTAGAGCAGGGGCAAGATGAACGCTGCAGAACTTTAGGACCCACGGGGAAATGCCATCCGGCCCAGCAGCTTTATGAACATTAAGGTTTTGCAGCATGTCAACGACCTTGTTGGTGCTGACGAAGTCGCGATTTATGGGTCTCTCACTACGCAGTGATTCTGTGAGTTTAGCAGTCTTTTTAGTAAACACATTATTTATGACGTTGGCCTTGTGAACAGCAAAGGTGATGATGGATCCACCATGACTCGGAGGGCTCAGTTGTGGCTTTGTCTTTTACTGTTAATGTATACAAAAACAGCGCGAGGTTTCCTCTTGCAGTCCTGGAGTATGGAATTGCACTTCTCCATTTTATGTTTTCTAAGAGCACCAGAAAAACTGCTCCGAAAGGAGCGAAAAACTTAAAAGGAGTCTTCGGTCTTCTGTAGCCGTATAGATTTACTCAAATGCTTTTTCTGTTTGAGTGCACTAACAATATTTTGCGGGAGCTGGAGAAGCGCCCTCTGGATAGTATTGGCTTGCTTTGGAATATGAAGGCCAGTTTGCAGGTGAACAGCAGCTTTGAAAACTTCCCAGCATTCGTCAACCGATTTGTTTGCAAATTCGAGATCCCAGTTGATTGCCGCAAAAGCACTGTTCATATCAGTGTAATTGCCTTTCTTATAGTTGATGTGTGTCGTCTGTTTATTTCTGGAAGAAGAAATAAAAACGTTCCAAGGGAGAATATCATGGTCATTTTTCCCAAAGGGGCAGAATGATAAACTTTAGAAACAGGGCAGTTATCTGAAGTAAGAACAGATAAAAAAATGGCTTGCTGTTGGTTAGGAACAGTGCGCGTAGGCCTAACAACATGTTGCTTCCAGCCCTGTTCAAGAATCGGTTAAAGGAAGGTTTCGTCAAATTCCTGGGCTCCGGCAGCGAGTGTGTTATCATCCCAATGAATAAAACGTGCGTTAAAGTCTCCGCAAAGAATGCATTGCAACTGGAGGTGAAGGCTGCGCATATAGATTAAAACCTCGCAATCATAGTCTTCACCATTGTCTCCACTTCCGTAGCAGCAAACGATGTTGAGTGGATGCGTGAACCTTGATACAGAAAGTGTCAGCCAAGTGTCCTCTAAATTCAGAGACAACACTCGAAACAAAAAATGACTTAGCAAGGACAGCCACCCCTCCATGAATGGTACGTAGTCTGTCGAGTCATACAATCTGGTATCCATCAGGAACTAATTCTTTGTCTAGTATTGTGGGATTAAGCCAAGTTTCAGTCAATAAGATTACGAAGAAGTCGACACTGTGCGAATTCAGATAGCAGAGAAGCTCGTCGATTTTAGAGTTCAAATCTCTACAGTTGCATGACAAGAGTTCATGACATTACAATCGTTTGTAGACAACAGCAGGACGGGGGAATTTATTGCCCTGCCCCCCTGTCGTTCTTTGCGGATTTGATTTTCATGTCATTGCACTGAGGCCTTCTTTAAAAGGTTTTAACAGTACCAAGTCAGGCCAGTTTTTGTGGAACATAACAGTATCAACATGATCTGCTTCCACTTCTAAGCAGAAGGAAAAGTATAAACTTCTTGCTTAATTCGAGCATATTGGTTATCAAGTATATTCTTAATCAAGTATATTGGTAATAGAGGCACTGGCAGAATCTTGTGTGAATGTCATACGCCTTATAATCGTGCCCGTTTATTTTTGTTGAATTTATGAGCCCAAAATGGCAATCGTATTGCAAGGCTCACAATTGTATTATTACCATAAATCGTTTATTAAATGCCCATGGAAGGTTGAAAATAATAAGATAACTATACGGTGTGAGCCGCAACGAAGGTATAATTGGAATCTTACTTTTGTCCAGGGAAGGTGTTTAGGTCTAACTACACTGCAGAAAATTCGACCTTTTGTGCGATCATTAACGTACGTGATATGGGTGCAGTCCAGCATTAACGCAATGCCTTCATTCTCATTTGTTCATGAATTTAGTTTAATTGTTTACTTTATGTTTGAAGCTTTTAATTAACTGGTGTCGAAAAACCACAGTTTATGGTGATGAAACATTAATTTCCTTGCATGCATGATGCTTTTAGTTAAATTCTAGCATAAAAAAATATGATCTAAAATGCTTTAAGGTCAGAAATCGTGAAATTACCTAGTTACAACCCAGGCCACAGCACGACTTGATATTTAACAGTCGGGAATTGCAGGCCTGTACTATACTAATTTAATTTTTTTTTTTTAAGTAGCTTATAACGTTGAGCGCACAATTGTATTACTGAACCTGAAAAACGGCATAGAAAATGGAACTATTGATTGAGCGTGGATTTTTTTTAGATTAGGAATTACATACTTGTTTCTAGTGCCTGGGACATAATTTCCGTAGGTAAAGAATTCTGGATTGCAGTACTAAGCATACTCTCACATTGTGAACATATAGATGCCCAACAGTGCATTAACAAAAGTGACTGCAGACAAGTTTTATAAAACTTAAAAGTTAAAACGCCTACGATTGTACAGATATCTGCACAGTGTATGTATTTACGTTTTTTTTTTTTATTATTATTTTAGTGCTGAAGGTAATGAGAAAAAGATTCAAAACTTAGGACCCGATCCTTCCCTCTACAAGTACGTGGTGAAGGAAGTAAATCCTGGTGGAAAACGGCATACTGTAACACCTGGGGAGATAGCGTGAGTCCATTATTTTGTTTTTATATATTGTCTTCAACCATTTGGTGTAGTGCGAAATCTTAAAGTTTTCCTTCAAGTTGTTTTTCACTTTTTATTCTTATGGGTGTCAACTCCCTTTTGTCTCTAGTGCTTTCCATCTCCTTCCAACACTGCTGTTATATGGATCAGTGGTTCCCAACCTTTTTCAAACCGCGATCCCTCCTAAAAAAAATTTCCACGACTGCCCGCCCCCCCCCCCCCCCCAAGTAAATTCCTTCGCCGGTCGGTTTCACAACTTGGGGGTCTGAGGGAGCGTTGTGAGCTCCCCCAGCGGAGTCCGGGAAGCTAACACTTTTCCATTTTAAGCAGTTTAAACGTCGTAATTTGCTCGTTAAAAAAACAAAATAGCCCTCTTATTTTATATACACGCCACCTACCGCATGCGCATGACTAAACCCGAGTTGAGCGTGCAAACACTTATAAATGGGGAATTTCCCGGCACAAAGTCACACCCACGAAGTTGTTTTTAGATTAGAAAGATTAGTTGTTAGAATGGAGAGATTATAATTAGAATTAAATTTTAGAAGAGATAAAAGTACTTTACAATGATGAACTTTATTAATGATTAAATTTCAGGGAAAAAAAGATTAAAAGATTTTTTTAAAGTAAATTAATTTTTTTCCTGCTTAAGTATCGCGACCCCATTTGGGGTACCCGTAGGTTGAAAACCACTGATATGGATTATAGAATCAATCGGTTGGGGGGGGGTCTTAAAAGTTCTGTGCTTCAAATTCTTTTTCGCTTTAATTATTTTGTCCATTTTGTTGTGGACTCCCTTTTGTCTCTTGTGCTTTCCCTCTCCTCTCGACACTACTGCAAAAGGCGTATGGAACATAAGTAGACTCTGGGAAGAACAATAGAAGTATTGGGGACTGATAATGTTGAAATGGGTTGTTCTGGGGGGGGGGGGGGGTTTGGGTTTTAATGGGGCGTCGACAGCTTGGTCATTAGTGCCAACCTCAGTCACAATGCAGTGGTCCGGGTTGCCACTGCACCACACATTACAGAGATGTTATTCAAACCCCTAATCTAAATCTTGTCATCTTGTTCTAGGAAAAAGGAATAAAACTGAGTATGGAAAATTCTTCCACTGCAGTTTTCTGATCAGCTAGCTGCCTTTAGAAAACAGTAGTGAAGAAATTTCAATCCAACCTGAGAAATATTGATCTTATCTATCTTCTTATCGTAGAACCGTAGAGTGTTTGTCACATGTCCTATTTATTTTTATTTAGGAGGAAAAAAGGAGGATTCACTCGCGATAGAAATAAACTGTTCCTGAAACAATATTGTGAGCCAAAGGATGCTGTTTGGAAATTGAAGGTATGTATTTAAATCTATTTTTGTTTTGTTGCATTTATTATCATTTATTTCATAATACAACTATGTTCAAGGTGAGATTAAAAAACAAAAAGTGAAAAGCCAAATCTAAACTAAGTATGCTATTCTAGAGTGTGAATCTGGAACACTAATAAAGAACCTTGGAACTTATTGCTGCTTATTTCCTTTTTTATTTCTGAAAATCTGACAATGTAAATTGTGGGAGATATTGTTATACATTCTGGGTTTGACATTTTGGGTTTGCTGCAACATCTTCAATAATTATGTAACATTCTGTGATCCATTGCTATCACTTAACAATGGACTAGCAGCAGACAATTAATTACTTTTTCATGGCAACCATTGTGATTAGTGTTAAAGACTTGCTCTTGCTCAATCAGCCTACCTGCTAGGTGCTTTCACTCATTTGTTTTACTGTTACTTAATGGGCTCTTGTTAATAGTTTATTAAAGCAGTAAGCTAATTTTTTTAAAGTGTAGATGGTGTTGAAAAACTGAAATATACTGTACGTAGTAATATATGTAATGTTGCTATTTTTTTATTGGGTTAGACATCAACAGTTTCAAGATTCAAGATTCATGCTTTAAATTTCAAGGACATTTTTTCTGGTCCTTTGCCCAATTTCTGTACTACCCTGAGCAAGAAAAACATAAGTCCTAACAGGGATATGGAAGCTAAGGTTGCACCACCCAATGGTAAATCCAAACCTGAAGCAAAAAAGCCGGTATCTCAAGTCGACAAAGGGAAACCAGAAAAGTCTAAGGAAGGTAAGAGTGCTGAAACATCGTTAATAAAAAACTTAAAATATTAGCCAAAAATCTTGCAATTTTAACTGGCACAGTAGTTACGTCCATATCACCACATCACGTCAAACCAACAGGATGTTGTAAATAAACAACTCCCGATGTAAAATTTACAACTGAAGTGGTTGAAACCAAATTTTAATAAAAAAGTTCAGGGGTCAGTCTGTATACATATCGTGGTCCAGTAAAAGATTAAATAAAGCTTTTTACTTGACCCAGTTTTACTATTGGGACATTGTGCATTAGTCTGTAAGTGAGTGCAAGTATAATCCGATTTAAAATATTCCCAAAATTGGAAGCAAAGCAAGCTAAATTCTTTTTCGTTGTTCAGAAATTATCTTATTTATGAGTATTTTCCATGAAAAGGCGGAAAGTTAATGTTTATATAAGAGGTGTACAGACAACAGATGTTCAAACAGTATAGAGGCGGTACTGTACTGTGTAATAGTTTCACTGGCTGGGGAGGAAACAAAATTAAGGAATGAACCAGGGTTGGCAAGTTTTTGACAAGCGTCGGTAATATCCGGTTTTAACCATGGTTTTAACCGTCATGTCAAAAACCCCTTTTCGACATGGTTTTCGACACGTCAAAAACTCGTAAAATTTCACTGTTAACCGACATTATAAAAAAAAAACGCAAATTTTATAACTATTACAATTGTAAATAGTTTGATTTTGCTACTACTACTAGTAATAGTAGTACCTACTATCGTACCGAATTTATAAAAAAAATATTATTGCTTATTTAAGTTGTATCAGTTAGAAAAAAAATATCATTTTTGCTTATTTTATTGCCTACCAACATAAAACTTAAAATCTTATTTTAAGAATTTAAGATGTATCAGTTTGTGAAGGGTTACTTGGCTAGTTGACCTACTTTCATGCCTTGCACCATATTAGACACCCTTATCAGAAACCCTTTATTTCCTGGAAAAAAATTCCTTTGAGGATTAAGGCAGCAGTCTGACCTGGCAGCCTGTAGAGTAGAGTGGCAACCTTTGCTGTCTGGTCATTCAGTTGTTGAATTGCACCAGTGAAGGAAGCACATCTTCACCTGCTGATCACTGCCTGCCACAGTATTACAACCATTTTGGTATTGGACCATCTTACTGCCTGTCTTACAACCATGGATAAAGGAGGTAGGCCAAAGGACATTGTTTGGGAACAATTTTGGTGTCTTACAGAAGATAAAAAGGTAGTAGCAAAGTGTAAAACCTGCAATCATATTATGTCCAACAGAGTGGACAGGATGAAAGCACATGCAGCTAAGTGCTTAAAAACAACAGAAGTCACTACAGAGAAAGAAATGAACTTAAGTGAAAATACTCCACTACAAAAAGATCAAGAAACCTCCAGCTCTTGTGCTGCTATTTCAGAATTGAGCTCTCCTGATAATGCAGAAACTCATCCAAGCAAACGTCCAAGAACAATGCAAAGAGAGATGGATGAATATATTGTGAAGACAAATTCTGGTGTCAAGCATGAACTTGATGTGCAAGTAGCAAAATTCTTTTTTGCTTGCAACATCCCTTTTAATGCAGTAGAACATAAAGAATTTATCACACTGGTGAAGATGTTGAGGCCTGGCTATGAACCACCAAATCGAAAGAAATTGTCTGGTAACCTGCTAGATGAAATAACCAGCAATCTGGAAAACGAAATGAAATCTCAGTTGAATGGCAAAGAATGTACACTTGTGCAAGATGGTTGGAGTAACATTCACAATGATCCTGTGGTAGCATCATGTTTACAAGTAGAACATAAAGTGTACTTTTTGGAGGCTAGTGACTGCAGTGACAATCAGAAGACTGCTGAATTTTGCAGGGATAAATTAAAGGAATCAATGAAACTTGCTAGTGAAAAGTACGGATGCCATGTCAAAACTATAGTCACAGATAATGAAAAAAAGATGGATAAAATGAAGAAATTGATACAGGAAGAGGACAGTGAACTTATTGTGTATGGTTGTTCATCACATTGGATGAATCTGTTGGGCCAGGAAATTACTCCTGCAGCAGTAATGAAACACATCATCGAAGTGCAGAAGTATTTTCGCACGCATCACCGACCTGCAGCTTGGCTGAAGCAACAGCCAGAAACTGTTAAGCCGCAACTTCCAAATGATTCTCGCTGGAACAGCCAACTGACTTGTCTCGATACTTTCTTGAAAAACAGGTCAGCATATTTGAAGATTTGTGAAGAAAATGAAGAGGTCATAGAGCCCAGAATCGGACAGTTAGCGAACAACTACAACTTGTATAGGCAAGCTAAAGAGCTTCAAATTCAACTGAAATCAGTTGGAAATTCTTTGGATAAACTTCAAGGAGATTCGGCAACACTAGCTGATGCTTGCCATGAATGGCTTGGACTCTTGCAGGATAAAAACTTAACACAGTATGGACAAATCATTGCTGCTCGGTTGAAGGATGCACTGCAACCACTTCACTTCTTGGCCTACATGACTGATCCAAAGTACAAAGGAGAAAGGTTAAGTGATCAACAAAAAGAACAAGCTCGGAACTGGCTGTGTGATAGGCTCCCAGAAGATGGCATTTCTCCTCTTATTGCATTTGAAGCAGAAAGCGAGCCCTATCCTGCAAGTTTCTTTAAAGCCAAAGGTATGAAAGCTAGTATTTGGTGGAAAGGTCTAACAAAAAGCAAGTTGCCTAACAATTTTGTGAAATTACTGATACGACTTCACTGTGCCCCACCTAGTTCTGGATCTATTGAGAGGATCTTTTCTAACTTTGGTTTTGTCCACTCAAAGTTGCGTAACAGGTTAGGCGTTGAAAAAGCAACCAAGCTTGTATTTTGCTACAGGATGCTACGTGGAGGAATGGAGATTGACTGGATATGATCAAATCAAGATCTTTTGAAGTTGCTTTTATAAGATTTAAAATTTTCTTATTACATAGCTTATTTTATCCTGTAAACCTTTAACATAATGGATTATTAAATTTGTGTTTCAGACGAATATTGGGTGTTTTCGACACTTTTTGACAGTTTTCGACGGTTTTTGACAGTTTTCGACGGTTTTTGACGGGTTTTCGACATGTCACGTCAAAAACTGGTTTTCGACGTCAAAAACCCAACCCTGGAATGAACATTGAATAATGAACCAATATTAGCTCCTGTGATAAATCACTATACTTTTCCGGTACTCATGCCTTAGAAATAGCTGAAATTAACACTTTCACACCTAGCCTTTTTATTTTGAACTAGCATCACAGCCTGACCGATTTTGGCATTTGTCAAAAATATCATTTCAAGCTGTGCAGTTGAGCTGAAGAATTTAAAATATAGTTACTTATCTAAGAAAAGCATGCTCTAAATGGTGCTGCATTCAGAAATTGTTTACACAAATTAGTACTGGCACAGTAAGCAGCGAAACCATGTTGAAAAACTTACAAAAACGCAAAAGTTCAACATTGTTGGCTGCCATTTTGTATTCAGCTAAGCAAGGTACCTATACAACTTCCAACAAACACCATTTCACACAGCTTAGACTAGTGAGTGCTGCCATCTAACGACTGACATGTGCACTAAAAACGTTGCCTAGCAACACTGCGTGACGCACTGGTATGTCCATAGGCAGCTGTGCAAAAGTTCAAGACGTACTAGTACGTCCATAGGCGTTAAAGTGTTAATCTCCGCTCAGTACGGAATGACTTGAAGCAACAAACAATAAAGTGAGC